>APFE031527278.1:60606-76581 GCA_000404065.3 Pinus taeda | reverse complement strand
AAAATCTTTGCTATTCTGTGTTCTGGGTATATTTTCTTAACATATTCTGTGTTCTCGGTATTTTTCCGCACATATTCTTGGTTCGGTATTGCTTTGCAGGTTAAGAAGCATAACACCCAATGACTCGTGCTTGTGCTTTTCCGGGAAATGCCTCCATTGCTTTATCAGGGTTGAATCTGAGTCATTTTCCTTCACAAACGCTTCTAGGAACGCCTTGTTGTATCGTTTCTCAGGTTGAGGTAAGTGGTACATTTTCCTGAGATCCTCAGGCTGGAATGAGCTGAATATCCTCCCATCAGTTGTGCAAAAGGTTCTGTCCAAGACTGGAATTTTCTCTACCACCCATCTTACCACGTCAGTATATGGTAGGACTTTAGCTTGCGTTGCTATCCTGTGAAGATAAGAATAGGACAATTCTTTAAGATTCCCTTCTAATTTGTTAGTTGAATCAGCTATGCCTTCCTCTAATAATTCTTTGGGCTCCTCTGCTTCTATTAGATTATAAATGCTCTCCTGGCTGGTATTTCCTAGACCAAGGCATGTCGTATCGGAGATTAATCCTTTCTTACTTGGTTGTGGTTCCTTGGCCGCAAGAGTGACTGTGGACTTCTTTGATTTCTTCCCCATTTTCTCTGTATTTCTGCTTTCAGAGGAATTCTACACAAACAGTTGCAAACCGTGATACAGAGAAAGTGTTTTTGCAAGCCAATACGATAATGAATAGAATTACATCAATTGGCATATGATAAATGAAATATAGTTAAGGATTACCACAGATAAAATCTTTTAAAAGATCTACCCATAACTACGTTATTGAATAGTCGTTTAAACTATCAATCGTGGTAAATAACATCATAGATTCCAATCACGTCGCTCACATGTCGAATGATTATTTCAAGCGTGCCTTAGATTTCATTAATCGGTGATCAACGATAAATCAAAATCAGCAATAGGGAGTGTCAAAGGGAAGGGCTTTAGCACTTGCTGTAAATATCTCTGATTACCGAAAGGTGATATAATATAATGCATGCAAACCTTTTAAATGTATATTTACTTTTCGAGATGCGTGCCTAATTAATATATCGGAGTCGAGATTTGGCTTGAGCTTTATCCCTTTGTCATGTGACTCCATCGATTGCCAATTACGATTTGCTTTATCACATCAGGGGTTTTGAGTAGGCCTTTTCATATGTCCCTTTATCATTGACACGACCAATTTGCCTATTGCGATTTTCTTTATCACATCGGAGGAGTTGAGGGGCTTTGTTTAATTGTACCTTTGGCATTTGTTTCCCCCGATTTACCGATTATGATTACCTTTTCAGATCGGAGAATTGGGTGAGGTTTTTGTTTTTTGTGTGTGTTTCATTTGATATTGCGATATGCGATCTCCGATCTATTTATCACAATATAGAATGGTTTTATAATATTTTTTAAAGGAACACATTGTTTTTTATTTAAAAGGATTTATAAAATGATTCATTTATATCAGGCCTTTTAGTAAGGTTTTTTCTTGTGACGAGGTAAATACTATTTTATTCACACATCTAACTAAGTTTATTAAAAATGGGACCCATTTCATATTAAGATCTTGTGTAAAGGTTTTTATGAAATGGGTGGTTGTTGTACAGCACAAAAAGGTGTTAGACTTGCTTTTCACGAACAAGGTCCATTCAAAGAGCTGGAGTTCTACTAGTGTGTTGCCAAGTGTTGTAGTGGCTACAACCACCCTCCAAAATTTCTCCTTAGCCTATTTTGGAGCCTGCCTACCAACCTTCACAGCAGATTTCCTTGCTTCGTAAAGTCCTCAAGATTTAGTGTCTTTCTTGCTCAAAGAAAGCTTGTCGATCATAGTTTGATATTTTCCCTTCACAAGCTGCTTACCCAGAATCGGTCCAGTTGCAGGCTGAGTAGCTTCCTAGCGAATTTTTTACATTTATGGAGGGCAACTAGTCTTCCCTCCAGGAATTGCGTAATTCCCTCTGACATCCTGTTGGGCTCCAAGATTGCACAATCCTACCAACCAACCCTCCCAGCAATATTTACGTAATTTTTTCCATCAACAATTTGTCTAGCCTAGGGTTTGCACAAATCTGGGCAGCAGCGACCTGCTCTAACCATAAATTTCACAATCCCCTTGGGCAGTGAGCCCAACTTACTGTCAAAAATGTGCATTTTTCTCCAGCATTCAAGCAGTCGCTTGCATGTGAAGCTGAGAAAACTTGTCCCTCTAGGAACGAGAAAAATAGACTTGCATGCATATGCTACTTCTCCTAAGGCATCCCTTGTTTCAGGGATCTATGTTTAGTAGTTGGAGGTTACATGCAAGGAAAATTTTAGGAACCTCCCTCCTAGTGTCGCTTCCCTTAGATTTGTGGCATGTGTGGCACAACCTCGATTTATCAAAACTCATTAACTGGATGATGCAGAGCTCATTCCTCACATCAACCTTGAAGCTTTGGCATCCCACATCACATATAGGAGCAGTCAACACATTTAACTTAGTTGTTTTGGGGTAAGCCTGCTTCCCATGCCTTGTGCTGCATTTATGTCACTTTTTGTGTTTTCTCTTGTGGGAGTATTGTTTGCTTGATTTCTTCGAACGCCTACTATCATTTGCATATATTCTAGCTTGTACTAGCTTTGTTTCAATTTTCATTGCTATCTCACTACTATCGCATCCATGAAACTGTTTTGCGCAGACGTTCACCCAACTGGCGAACGACCTCACCCACATGCTTGTTGATCTATTTGCTCAATCTTCCATTCATGTTTTGCATGCATTGTTTATCACTTATGCTATCACTTAGTGTTTCCATGCATTTCATTGACCTAGTTGCTTTCAGTTTCCCATCGGCGAGTCGGCCCAACCTTGGCCTAGTCTCTGCCTTCAACAAGGATGCATTGCGCAACCAGGAGAAGTAAGGCTCACCTTCCTCTCCAAATTTGTGCATTCTGGCCCAACACTAGCCTCCTGGACTGAATTATGCATTTCTGGAGGTCAGTGGCTGCTTGGCACAAAACTTTGCGCAAATTTGTCCCTAGGCCAGCAGCCTTTCCCAGCTCGAATCACACATTGCGCAAACCCAGCAGCCAACTACCCAACTGGATTATGCATTTTGCAATTACAGCAGTCAGCCAATCTCTGAGTAGCCTAGACTGTACCTTGTCCAATCTTGGCAGTCAGTCTCCCAACCTCCCGGCCGAAATTGCGTAACCTTCATGATCATTCACCCAGGTATGTTGCAAGTCAATTCTCATGTTCATTTTGGTTTTCGACTAACAGACTGCTTGCTATGAGTGTTTCCATGTCTCTAAGTATGACAGGTGTTCACCTTCCTCTCAGTAGTATAGTTACAATATTTTCCAAGAGAGTAGAGATGAAGACACTGTTCAAAGCATGCTTGAGGATGTAGTCGATCAAGTGTCCATGGGCTTGCCTACTTAGGAACACATCAAGTTTTTCGTGGATAAGGACATCAAGCAACAGCATCACAACGAGCAACATCATGAACATCAGTTGAAGGCAGCATATCAAATGCAAAGTTGAAAGATTAAGCAGATCCACTGATAATGAAAGAAATTTTGGAGACTCAGGCTATGAAGTGATGGTGCGACATGAAGACCATGCAAAGGCAGAATATGGAACAAAGAAGGAGTTGCATGTGTTGAAGCAGCAACTCAGGAAGAACATGAAGCTGCACAGACAGTCCAATGAGTTGCAGTAGCAACAGGAACAATAGTGGGTGCAACATGCACTCACAGATGAAACTGTGTGAGTACAAGTTAAGGATCCATCCCATTAGCTGACACAAAGCAAAGATGGTGAGAAGTGTTGTTGATCACATGCAAAAGATCCAGCAGCATGCATGTTTTTTACCATACACATGCAATCCACCCATTCAACACACTCACCAAGGCGAAGACAAGAAGCAAGTCCAACTAGGGCTGAACATGCACTTCGGAAAATTGATGTGCATGACCACCAGCACACACTTGAAGATCATCACAGACACTATGCATTAGTGTGTTTTCAGTTAAACCATACCCAAGAAGACCATGCACATGTTAGCAGATGAGTTGGATGAAGGGGCCGAACCAATGCACCGGTTGCAATGAAGGTAAGAGTTCGCTTCAGCAAGATGTCACCATGAGGTACATGCACACCATCATAGATGACCAAGCTTGGCATGAGCTCACCAGTTTCACCATCACAAGTATGTCAAAGAGTTGGTCTCACCATACTAGACCGAGTTTTAGTGATGTCTTGCAAGCTTACTCAAGCCATGTTGTCTCACATGAATACATGTGCATTGTAATGTTGAGTCATGTCAAGTGTAAGTCAAGTGTTAATGGTTGGATGTAACAGTCATAGAGTAGGTGAAGTGTCATGAGGGTATTTGAACTATCACAAAGGGGAATTTTAAGGGTCACCCCACCCTTTGCTATAAATATTCCCTCATAACTCATTGTATCAGCTTTTGGTCACCAAGCTTCTACTAAGACTATCTTGAAGAAGGCTTAGACATTATTGTAACGCACCTTGGCTTCTCCACTACACAGAGATAGTACATCTCTTTGGAGGAGTAGGTGGATGTGGCTATAACATTCCACTGATGGGGCTAGCAGGTTTACATGGTGTATTGTATGATTGTGACTTACACTTCTTTAATAATAAGAGCCAACACATTTTCATGCATATGTTGTTATTGTAGTTGGACTGTTCTAGTTGTCCTAATGATATAGGTTGTTTAACTTATGTACCTATATATGAACTGATTTGTATGAAATTATATGAATCTTTTTGTTAATTTGTTGCATATGTTGTTAATTCTGTCACCGTCCATGTCGACTGCTCTGTCGAACACCAGGTAGACCTTTCTCATGAACCTTGTTATATCAATCGTCACACCCATCTTAGACTGGTCTAAGTGTTGTCCGTGTTATCTTACCTTGTATGTTGTGATTGTCACATCCTTGTTGACTGCTCTACTGGGAGTTATGGTTGTCCTTTGTGTTGTGTGTTCCTAGCCAAGTTGGGATAGATCCCTTTCAACCTGGAACACACCTTCACCTTCCTCTACCTTTAAAGTGTTGGAACCTCTCATACTCATTCCTTGACTCACTGCATTAGTCACACCCTTTCTACTAACATAGTTATATTACTTGCTTCTATCCGACATTGTGGTCAAGGCATTACCTTACGACCGACTCCTCGGACTCCTACACCAAATGGTCTGAGGTCTAATTAGGACTTCTTACTGGGGATATCCCCTTGACATGTTGGTGGGTCCAACACCGTCAACAAGCAGTAACAAGGAAAATTGTCTGGATCATGATATAGCTAACCATTAAGTGGAAGAACATACCTATCGAAGATTCCACATGGGAGGATAAGAATTTTATACATAAGCATCCATAACTACTCAAGCGTTTAGGACAATACTTTTTTGAAAGAGAGGGGCATGTTATGCCCCTATAATACTATTGTATCCTCCTTATTGTTATTGTTAGTGTAGCTCCCTAATGTTATTGTTGTGCCCATGCATCCCCCATGTTGTTATTGTTGTTCCCTTACATTATTATTTTACGGGAGTTTCTAGGTGTCAAATGAACCCAAAAAGGGCTGTGAGTACTCTACCTTGTGCACAGAAGTATGAGTGAGTGGATAGAAGTGAGGGAAATTGTTGGCATGGAGGAAGAAAGGCTAGATAAGGCAGATTAGCATAGAATTTTGGAGGTTTGTTCATCGGTAATGAACAGAAGATTCATGGATTCCCTAGATCACTCAAGAAAGGATTGTAAGTGGGTAGTTTTGGAAGCCCTAAGGACTGATATTTGGAGAAGCCAAAATAGCAATCAAGAGAGATGATTAATGTTGTGCCCTAGATCAGAAAATGCAAATGGCATTGCAATGATAAGAGTGTAGGTTGTCAACTGCTAGGTGTTGGTATTTATGAAGGATGAAATAGTAGCCAGTGGGCAGCTTCAAGACCTTAAGTAAAGTGTTCATTAAAGGAACCAATGGACTTTTAGGAGGCAGATTGATTGAATCCCTATTTCAACTGATGAAATAAGCCATATAGTTGATAAGAGGCCAGTTCCAGAAGACCCAATGGGTAGACTTCTTAATGGAGCAAGAGGGCTGCTAATGCCTAGATTAGTGAGCCAAAGTTTAGTGACAAAAGAATCTATTATCATTTATAGTGGCAGATTGGACCGCTGAAGATGTAGTTGCAGTGGTTAGAAGGTTGGGAGGCAAGAGGATCTGCCATATATGTTCAAGGTATGTGGACTAAAAGGGTTTTTGGGTGCCACATCAACGAGTAGTTCAAGTGTATTTTGTTCATGGTAGATTGGTGATCATAGTAGTTGACATCAAGCCCTAGTTGTGTCCTTCTATCTGGGATGCATGTAAGTTTCATGATCCCTAGTACAGAAGCCCTAATATTGTTGTATTATAGTTCGTAATAAAACAAGTAGTGAATTTAAAAAGTTTAAAATTTTCATGTGCACTAGTTGAGTCATCGATGGTTGTTATTCCATTATGAAAAGTAGAACTGTTGAGACATTTGAGTGTATTTATGATCATGATTTTAGACATAGACCAAATTCTTCAGTGTTGTGGAAAATCAACATGGTATTACAGCTACCTTGAATGACCAATGGATCAGAGTGTGTGTAGTGGAAGCAATGTCAACTAGTGGAGATCATGTAGACTCAAAGAGAGCCTAGCTTCAGAGGGAGCAACCCTATGGAAGTTTGAGATCTTCAAGTTCAGATGAGATGAGGCAGAGACACTATCGAGATAGCATGGTCCATTCTAAAGGGTATGTTGTAGTGATAGATGCCAGATGTGTTAGTGTCATCGGCGACGATGATGGTTACTTCTGTGCAATGGAAGTATCTCCCTTGATAATAGGGTGTGTTTATTTGTGTGGCTTGGGAAGTACTCCACAACCCTAGGTGTTTGGTTTGTGAGAGGTTTGACAAAAAAATGGTTTTTTTGGGCAATGAACCCAAGCAATGGGGTTTCTCACCCAAGGTATGGCACTGGGCGCAAAATCAAGAGGAAAAATTACTATTGATTCATTGTTGCAAGTGGAGAACCCTTAAAGGAGCAAGGATGACCTAAGGCTATGATGAAAGGTCTTAATAAAATGAAGAAATAAATTTTATTTGAGTTTGTAGGGGTTTGTCTAGAAACTTCAAGTTGACTTAGACTTGAAAAGACACTTTTGGGGGCAACATCTACCCTCATGAGAATACTATAAGAACGGAAGTTGTGAGAATCATTTGATAAACCAACATGGCATCTCTTTTCAAGTGAAAACATAGCTTAGGAGTTTGAATTCCTCAAGTAGCCGAGCTAGATAAGGAGCAAAAAGAAGGTGAGTGATTTGTATTTGTGTCTCAAGTTCTGGTTCGAGTACAAGGAGGAGGGTTGGCCAAGTTTAAAAGGCATGTTTTGGGCACAAGTTTGGAAGAATACCTTAGTGTCATAAGACACAAAATATTTGGTTCTTGAGAGGTAGGTCAAGTCCCAAAGGGAGACTATTTCAGAAGGCTAAAAGGCGTGTCACCAAGTTGGAACAAGGCCATGTACATTAGAGGACCAATGCAGAGTTTTGGTGGTCGAAAAGGATGATTACGCCTGGTTGAAGAGGTATGGTTGGAGGCCAAATTTAGGGCTTCTCTATAATTGTAACAGAAGCACTAGAAGAGGGTTAAAATCCTAAGAGTATAATGTGCTCAAATCCAAATTTGTTTAGAGGCCTAGTAGAATGCCTTCAAGGAGAAAGTGTATAAGTTTAGTTAAATTGGTAAGGATGTTTCCTAAAGTATTTAGGATAGAATTTTGAGCCCTAGCTAGGGCTTCCACCTAAGTATACATTGCCACTATTTTTATCTGTCCGGTAGTCTAAATTTCTTGATCAATATATGCCAATGGATGGGAGGGTCGTGACCCTAAGATGGTGATGACAGAGTTGGGTTATCCTTGTAATTAAGGTCGCAGACCTAAGTGTATTTGTATAGGGGTTTTGTAGGTGTCAATAGAAACTAAAGAGGGTTATGAGTACTCTACCTTGTGCACAAAAGTATAAGTGAGTGGACAGAAGTGAGGGTAGTTGTTGGCATGTAGGAAGCAATGCTAGAGAAGGCAGATTAGTGGAGAAGTTTGGAGGTATGTTCATGGGTAATGAACAACAGTGTCATGGATGCCCTAGATCATTCAAAAGAGGACTGTGAGTGGGCAGTTTTGGAATCCCTAAGGGCTGATATTTGAAATAGCTAAAATAGAAATCAAGAAATTTGACTAATGTTGTTCCCTAGATCAGAAAATGCAGATATCATTGCAGTGATAAGAGGGTAGGTTTTCAAGCCCTAGGTGTTGGTACCTTTCAAGGATGAAAGATAAGATAGTGGGCAGCTTGAATACCTCAAGTGCAGTGTTCATGAAAGGAACCAATGGACTGTCAGGAGGAAATTTGACGGGATACCTAGTTCAGCTAATGAAAGGAGCCATATGGTTGATAAGGGAGCAGTTTTAGAAGACCCAATGAGTAGAATTCTTAATGAAGCAAGAGGGTTGCTAATGGGTAGATCAGTGAGCCAAAGTTTAGTGACATAAAAGGAGTTGTGATAATTGATAATGGAAAGTTGGATAGTTGAAGATACAGTTGCAGTGTTCAGCAGATTGGGATGCAAGAGAACCCACCAAATGTGTTCAAGGTACATAGACTGAAAGGATTGTGGGACACCACATCAAAAAGTAGGTCAAGTGTATCTTGTTCATGGGATATTGGTGGTCATAGTTGTTGACACCAAGCCCTAGTTGTGTCCTTGTATCACGGTTGTATGTAAGGGTCATGATCCTTTGTATGAGAGTGCTAAGACTATTTTATTATTTTATTATAGTTTCTAATATAACAAGTACTAGGTTTAAAAAGTTACAAATTTTCATTTGCACTAGTTGATTCACTGATGATTATTATTCCATTGTGAAAAGTAGAAGTGTTGATGCATTTGAGTGTGCTTATGATCATGATTTTAGACATACAACGGATTCTTAAGTTTCGTGGAAAATCAACAAGAAGATGCCAATCTTGGAATGGATGTAAATCACATTAAAGGAGAGCGCAACAACAATGGTGGTCATCTTGATCATTTTGATTGTAAGATGCATAAGAACAAGATATAGCCTTTGACTCATCACTCATGATATTCCTCTACAAATCCACCCTATTTTGTATTTTCCATTGGCATTCCCATCAATATTATCATCTTATTTAAGTAAAATTCATTTTAATAATGTTGAAAACTACAGTTCTTACTCCCGACTTCATGGTTCTGTATATATGATCCATGGTGTATTCTTGTGTATTTGATAGATAGCTCTTTTATAAATGTTTAAAAAAATTACATCTTTCTGTCTACATTTGTTTCTATAATTTTAATCCTTTTTAATTTTATATACACATGTATCCCTCAAGTTATGTTTTGGGGCTTTCATGTCTATGTCAAACACTCAAATCTGGTCCCAATGTTAGTGTTAGGTGACCTAGTTTGCATTAGAAAGAAATATTAAAACATAAATTGTCCCAAACCAATAACACCAAATACACTCATTAAAGTTGCATCTTCAACTCCAAACACTTGATCAATCCACATCACCATTAAATTTCCCAAAATGTTCATTCAAAAATTTAAGATCACAATTCTGCGGTAGTTCCTAATCCTGCTAATCATGAAACGAGTATGGTTGAATTTATAAACTCTTGTTAATCCTAAATCTCCCTTCTTCTCCATAATTTGGTATACAAGTTTAAACCCTTTGAAGTTTTAACAATAAAAATCATAGAAAATATATCAGAAAATACCTTTCGAACGTATCCATACACACTCTCTTCTCGGATCCTTGAAGGTTGTCATTCTATCTCCATATGCAGACAATATGTTTTCTGGTCCACATTGCAGCAAAACCCCCCAAATCAGGAACAAAATATCTCAATTAAAGCTCGAAAAAGAGCGAACCCAGATATGATCTAGTAAATTCACGTAAAATCTCATTGAACCCATAGGGCAGAGAAGGATTGAACGTTATAGAGGGGTATCTATGGTGAAATCCTAAATATTATGAGCAGAGAGAGAGCACACTGGACTCTCACCCAACCTTAGAAGAAAGAATAGTGTTGGGACATTAAATTAGATTCTAATAGATCGATTTTAGATTTTAAGGTAGAGGAAATTATATTTTAACGGGTAGTAAAATATTATAAGGCAATTGCTATGGTAGCTGGTAGCTTATCTTTCCACTATTGAGTTTAAATTATTTTTTTTCATTTAACTAAAAGGAGGTCAGTTGACACAGAGGTTATATCTAATAATAATGTTGAAAGCTCACAAAGCTATAATGTTGGTCTAATTAGGACATCAACAAAAACTATATAAGGCCTTTTTAGTACAAGCAAGTATGTTTATATAAGGAGAGAATAGGGACATGAGGTTTACACATAAGGAAAATACCCACTAACCCTTAAGGAGATGACAAATATTCTCAAATATGTGAATAATGTTATCAATAAATTCATATAGCTATAAGTAGCCCATTATTTTTTAGGAACTTCACTTAGAGCTTAAAAATACCCTATTAGAAGCTAACCATAGCTTAGAAGGCCTCCTCATGTGTTGCTAAGAGAGACATGGGATAAAATTTGACTAAAGGAAATAAGGGGTAAAATAAGATCAATTTGTAGAACCTACTCAAATCACCAAGAATATACCCAAAAAATCAAGATGACGCACTTCTCTAAGTAAAATTATGGAACACCATGGAACAACTCAATTTAAAACTTATAGAAAAATCATCAAGAGTTATAATAGAATGCTTAAGTGAACACAATAAAAATAATACACATTAGAGATATCATATATGCATGGATCATACATATAAAGCTAAATGCGGTAGATAAAGGTACCTCTTCCTACACCTAGTGTCCCAGATGGCTAAGGTAAGGTCTCATCAAACCAATGGTACATCCATGAATTACATATAGATCCATGTATCTTAGTTGGAAAATGATCAATGTGACAAGAATCATAGGGATTGATATGACAATGAAAATTTTAAAATATCATCTAAAATACCATATAGAAAATGGGGTAATAGATCCTATGGAATCCAGCATGTGATCTACAATGGGAAATCCTCAAAAGTATATCTGAAGAAATATGTCTTGATGACGGGGTCGATAATAGGTATGATGCCTCAATAATTTGATAGTTGGAGAAGTTTTAATATTGGTTAGTCAATTTGGCCCTAAGTAGGCAATGAAACATGGAAAGAGGTGACCCCCTTGGAAGAGTTCTAAATGGGAAGGCCACATAAGGCCTTATATAAAAAAAAAATCCAAGGACCTCCCTCATAAAAAGAGCTAGATGTGTATTTAAAGAATGTAGACAACGACCCATCTAAATCTTAATAAAGGCAATAGAACATCCCTTGAATATCATAATAAATGGGGCATCTATAGATGATGTGATCCTCTAATTATTTCTTTTGTATATGGAAAAGGTAGCAAATATTACTGAGAATAGGAAGATCATGATGATTAGTTTCAACTCGATGCCAATGTAATCCCACTTTGAATGCACCAAGGAGAAATTGAAGGGCATCATTTGGTGCTCTTTATGCATATGTGGTTAAAAAAAAAGGCCCCCTCTCATTTGCATGAAGTGTTCCTAATACAATTCCATGTTAGAGTCGAGGCCTTGAAAAGATGAAGTCCAAGTACATTGAATGTATTTCTTATAAATAACCTCTCTAACACCCTTACACAACACATACAATGATGTCATTTACATTGGTGGTGTAAATCACTTGAATTGTGTTACAACTTTAATCTCTCCCCCTAAAAAATGTGTCATGTTTTCTTGTGTTGATACATCAACCCTATTGGAGAACAACCTCATGATGTAAAAGGAATTTAAACATCACATAACTTTTATAGTGCACCACATTCACCCCTAGCTCATTGCTCATGGATAATGTGAGACTATTCCAATCATTGATACAAATAATATAATTTTATTTTCTCTTATATATAGTGTTCTACATTGACACAATTGTGTTTGTTTAGCAAACAAAATATTTGTAGAGGGTTCATTCCTTGTGCATTATGGCTAGACAAGCCTTGTCTTTATGAGTGATCTATTCATTTCCATCTCCTTATGTGAGAGAGCACTACAAGCTCCATCCCAACATGGAGTGTAGATATGGTGAGCAATTCAGATCAAGGTTTTGCAAATTATCAAATTGTTCTACATTTTTTATAAATGGTAATAATGGCATTACCCACAAACACATACCCTCAAGACCAATACCTAGTTCTCTAAAAATCACTTTAGCGAGGCACCTACAATAAGAAATCCATGGAGACAACTTTAGAAAGATTATGTAAATTTCAAAATGATTCAAAAGTACATAGACCTTGTCTTTCATAGAATGGATAAGGAGACAAAAAAAAACTTTTCAAAATGGATCAATTAAGTGGAAATCATAGATACTAGCTTCTCTCTAGTAGGAAACTAAACTCTGTGGAAAACATTAGTACTATCTTTTCTTCTATTTGGAAATTGGATTATGTGGAATACATGTAATGGGGTAGATGGTTATGATGGGAGTTGACTTTTGGGTTGTAGGTCGTAATTTCTATAGACTTCCAAATGAGCTCATTTTTTATTTGCAAGGTGTATATTTTCTTGCTTCAACTTGGATTGTTGATCCAATAAATACATCCTTATGGTACCATGACTAGATGACTTGTAATGTGTTGGAACTAGAAATGCTTCAAATTAAACAATGGAATTATTACATTAGGAGGCTTATCAAGAGTCATGTTGGAGTAGGAGAAGAACAAGATGAGTTTATTTGCTCCAAAAATCCTACATTTGAGAACCAAACAACGAGTATGATACAAAGAAATGTTTTCAAATGAAATACAAGGTGAGTCAAATCAGGGTGGAAATCTCTATGGAATACCATAACCCCTTTGAAAACTTGGATATTTGTATAATTGGCACAAAAAAATAAGATTTTGACATAAGAGGATTTTTCAAGAAAGAGTTGGCAAGGGTTGGGACAATGTGTTTTATGTCTATAATCCAAGAAAAATATTATACATTTTGTTATAAACTACCCATATACGAGGATTTCTTTGTCACGGTTGGGAGCTTTAACATGTAAAAATATATAGCAAGGAGAAAGTATTGAAGATTTTATGAAGTTTTTGTATGATATTAAAGAGTTAAATCCCTTTAGGAGACCAACATTCATTGTTCCTTGGGGCATTTGGCTATCCTTTAATTCTAGTATCTCGTGTATATGGAAAAGCTAGCAGATGTTATATTTAAGAAGAGGAGTTTTATTATGTTTATTTTCAACTCAACGCAAATGTAAACCCACTTTGAACACACCAAGGGGGATATAAAGGGCAACATTCGGTGCTCTTGTGCATATGTGCTTAAACAAAAAGGCCCCCTTTCATTTGCATGAAGTGTTCCTGGTACAAATCCATGTTAAAGTCGAGGCCCTGAAAAGATGAAGTGTAAGTACATTGAATATGTTTTCTATAAATAACCTCTCTAACAACCTGACACAAACATACAATGATTTCATTTACATTAGAGGTGTAAATCACTTAAATTTTGTTACAACTTTAATCTCTCCCCCACAAAAATGTGTCATGCTTCCTTGTGATGGTGCTTCAACCCTATTGGAGAACAACCTCACAATGTAAAAGGAATTTAAACATGATGTAAATTTAATAGTGCCCCACTTCACCCCTTCACTCACCATTCATGGCTAAGTTAAGGTTCTTTAAAGCATTGATGTGGATAATATCATTTTATTTCTCTTATGTATATTATTCTATATTGACACAATTGAGTTTAGAGGTTAAGGACTTAAATAGGTGTTCATGATTAAGGGGTTAGAAGTTAAGGTGTTTAGGTGGTGAAGGGTTAGGGGTTAAAAAGGTCACATGTTAATAGGATAAGGAGTTATGGCTTAGGAGTTGGTTCATGGATTATAGGTTAGGGGTTAGTGTCTTAAGATTTAATGAGTCAAGGGGTTTATGGGTTATGAGTTGTGAGTGTAGGGGTTAAGGGATTATGGATTTGGGGTTAAGGGGATAGAATTTGGTGGTTATGGGATAAGGGCTTATTGGTTGTGATAATTGGACTCATAATCTCCTTATCATCACTATTGGGGGTTTCCCTATCAATTTCTCTTGCTATCTTCCCTATAGGTCCCCTAGACCCTATGAAATTAAGTCTTAAGTCCCCTTCTCATTCTCTAATTCTAGGATTATAGATCTTAGTAAACCATTCTTTTACCTCTGATTTCTAGCATCCATGCTACCCTTGTGTCCCCTTGCCCCATTAAATACACCATAACATACCCCCCCAACCTTTTTGGTCATGCCATTCCACTTTTCCTAATGTTATGAATAGCCAAATTTGGTCCCAATGCCCCTACAACTACACCCTTGGGCCCCCATGGTTAAGGGATTAAACACATTAGGGGTTATGGTTTGTGATAAGGGAGCTCCTAATCCCCTAATCACAACTATAAATAGGCTCATGAATGCCATCAATATCTACTGGAGGTGTTGTGATGAAAGAAATAATGAATACAAAAGTTGTGGTCAATATGACATGGATCATCAAGAAGTTAAACCATCCAATGTAAAGATGGTTTTCAATGCTAGTGATCTAGTCACATAAAATGCCCATAAATTTGTGCTTTGGGACACCCCTAGGATTCAATAATTAATCCAACTTGAGAGGATTTGTTGCTAAGGTGGCAATGGAAACAACCTTGAGTTAACGCATAGTGACACTTTGTATGCCTTTCACAACTAGGGTGTCAGTTTCATCATCAACAAGAGGCACAATTGAAAAGTGGAAAACATCTCACATTTAGGGAACTTGGTCATAAATATTTATGCATGTTTTCCCACCGAGGGTACCTTTCACATTTCCTAAGGCACAAATTACATATTTGGATGAATTTTGTTTAACTTGTCACATTACACTAGCTTCATGCATGAAGAGGAGCTCCCATCCTTTAAGAATATTTTGGAGGATTTCGTGTCATAGTCAAGGGTCACATGTATAAAAGAAGAAAACCATAGCTAAGAATAAGAAAATTGGCATTTGTGTTGGGTGTCAGGGAGTGTTAGGGAGTGCCATGGAAACACAAGGGGGGACTAACTCAAAATGCATGGAAATGAATGAACAAAAGTGTATGATAAGGAGTGTCAGTGAGTTTCAAGTGTCTTAAGGAGGGAGTGACAAGATTATATGATAGGCAATGCCAAGGCATGCTAGATTTCCAGGGCATGTCAGGGAGTGCTAGGGAGTGCCAAAGCATGCCAAGGAATGTAGGCCATGCTAACATGTGCCACATAGTGCCACGGGATTTTTAGATGTGCCAGGTGATATGCCATGTCAAGATGTAAACTATGTTGCTTAGTTGTGGTTGAAAATGGCAACAAGAAATGCTAAAAATAGCACTGCTATAAATAGTAGTTTGTGTACCAGTGTTGGACATAGCAAAAAGGAATGAAAAATGGAAGTTCTATAAATAACATTGCTAAAAATAGCAGTTCAAGATAGATTTTTATTTTAGTTAGTCCTTGAAGTAAAATAATGACGTAAAATTCGAATTTGATCTTAGCAACTGTTTGTAAATTAATTAATTAATTCATCTTGAGTTAATTAGTTAAGGAAAATCAAACATGAAGTCTATGTGGGGACATGCAACAGTTTCTCCATTAATTGAGGAATTTATCCATCAATTAAAGAGATAAAGATGAGTTATAGTATTGAATTGTAATTAGTTGGCTCAGTTAACTGAGTCAAGTCCAGTTAGATTAATTCAAATAGTTTGTTGAATTAATGTAAGTTCAG
>APFE031527278.1:26251-42148 GCA_000404065.3 Pinus taeda | reverse complement strand
AGTAACTCTTACCTTCCAATAATTAAAGTTTGTCCCATCAAAAACCGATGGCCTGATAGATGCTTCCCTCTTGTAGTTGCTCATGATGGAAGATCTTCCTTCAAGCGATCAAGATTCTTTAGAAGGACCTGCTCTGATACCAATTGTTGGAATAATACTGAGAGGGGGGGTGAATCAGTATTATCAAGTCAAATAATCCTTTTCAAAAACCAAATTGTATACGCTACTTCAGTTAATTAAACCTGCGTATATACGCAACTATTTAGAGGTAAACCAACGTACATAGAGCAAACTTTTAATTTACTTAGACTTTCAGATGATGTTTGTTAATCTGAGATGCAGCATCAAATAACTAGTAACCAGAGACAGTAAAATAGAGTAGAAGGACAATCACACACAAGAACACCAGATATAAGGTGGAAACCCAATGTGGGTGAAAATCACCTGCTGCAATTCGTCTCTATCTTCTCTTTAATTAGAAACTTCTTTTTACAATTGTACTGCTGCAGTCCTTTACCAGTATGTAGGCTGCAACCTACAGAGAGCTACAACCCTCTCTCATTTTCTAGACTCTCCTGGAAGGGAGCTACGACCCCCTTAGCTCTTGTACTAGCCAAGATACTAGTACGTAGGTGCTGGCCTATAGAAGGCTACAACCTTCTCTTTCTTCCAGGGACCACGTTTCATCAATTTTCAAACTAGATCCATGAACATCAAACAATCATCAAGAATCAACCAATCTCCTTTTCAAAAATTAGATCTGAATCAATTAGATATTCTCCTTACAGCTGTACCCAAAACACAGTACGAGAAACCATACACCAGAAAGCAGAACCCAGAACATAGCAGCAATAGTCAGAAGCAGCTAGATCACAACTTAGATTATATACGCTATTTCAACAGCCTGAAACTAGTGTGCATATGCTTCTTCGTATGGAACAACCTGCGTATACGCCCCTTTACTTCACTAAAACTGCATGCATACGCATCTTCGCCTTATTGAACCTGCGTACAGATCTTACGAAGGATAATTCACTCTTTCAACTATTCGATCATTAATTAACCCTGATTACCATATAGATCAAGCAAGCGTCACATCTAGCAGATCAAAATCATACAAAGATACTATCATTCAAGCTTAAAGATTATGACCCATGAATAGAACTTATCCTTCGTTTTGCGCTAAAGTTCCTCCTTCCTTCAGATCCAGATCTGCATCACCACCCAATATACCAGCTCTAGCACTTTTCAGATCTTCAATTATAATTCAGATGGTAATTTGTCACAAGATCTCCTTCCTCTTTTATAGCCTTAGGCCTTTCCCAATACCATGGTCCAAAACCATAACGTTTCAATACCATGAACCCAAAACTAGGGATCAACACATCTGATGAGACGCCATGATCCAAAACATAGGTTCAAGTTCCAAGATCTAACTACCATGGACCAAAAGCGTGATCACCACCATATACGAGATTGTGTAATGTATAACCCGCGTGTATACGCGCCTTCGTCTAGATGAACCTGCGTATATGTCTTTTTCTACTTTATGAGTACCTGAACTGAGATCTGATGCCAAAGAAGGTTTCCATCAAGGACAACCCTGTGCCATAGCTCCAACCTGTGCCATAATGCCAACATGAATTTCCTGGTGAAATGTCAAGAACTTTGTAGATCAATGGACTTCTGGAATGTTGTGATATTACCCTGCAACATTTCCCTTTTGTGCTTCTGCATTATTACTATTTAAGACAATAAAACTTTTAAAGCTTAGGGCCTTCTCTTCGGGCTTCAACTTCAAAAATCACCATCCAATCAAGTCTAGACTTTTGAAAGTAAAGTATGTACAAATGATAAGTGTAATTAGTAACTAGGTTCAATATAGTGTTTGAGCATTCGATCATTCACTGGTCCTACTTCTGCTTCTGTGCCATCCATTTCTCTGGGGAAGAAAGCATTATTACCTCTAAAAGCATAAATGATATATGGTCCTTTCCATAGGAAATCAAATTTCCCATGTTTACCTTTATCTTCTCTCCTTGAATCCCATTTTAAAACTTTGTCCCCTAGGTAAAAATATTCAGTCTCAGTCCTTTTATCAAAATTATGCTTAATCCTTTCCTGCAGAACCTCAGATCTGATGTACACTTCTTCCCTGGTTTGCTGCAAGTGAATTTTTTGGTTGATTCTTCTTTGGATTTCATTTGGTTCAACCTGCAACTCTTGGAGCAGCTTCATTACTGGTGTTCCTAAGGAGGATGGGAAAACAACTTCCATTCCATAGACTGATTGATAGGGAGAAGTACCAATTGATTTCTTTGTGGTTAACCTGTCTGCCCATAAGGAATTTACTAGCTTTTTGTTCCATGTTTTCTTGTTATCCTCTAACAATTTTTTGATGATTTTTACCAGACTTTTGTTTGAGGATTCTGCTAGGCCATTTCCTTGGGGATAATAAGTTGTGGAATGGCCCAAGGTTATATGATAACTACTACAAAAATCTATCATTTTTTTGGATTTGAAAGCTGCTGCATTATCAGTGATGATTTTGGTTAGGCACACAAATCTAGATAAGATGTTTGCCTCAAGGAAGGTTATTATAACAGTGTCAGTGGCTTTCCTTAATGGTATGGCTTCTATCCATTTCGTGAAATAGTCTGTAGCAGTGAGGATCCATTTGTGTTGGGTAGAGGAAGGAGGGTGGATTTCACTAATGAAGTCTATACTCCATTTTTGAAAAGGTGCTTCAGCAAAGATTGGTTTTAAGGGTAGGGGTAAAAGCTTTTTATTTCCTTCAAAAATTTGACATTTATGACGGGAGGTAACATATTTCTTTACATCAGAAAACAAAGTTGGCCAATAGAAACCGGCTCTAAGAATTTTGTTAGCAGTGGTTTTCTAGTAAAGATGCCCTCCACAGTCACTTGCATGAAATTCTTGTAACACTTTTGTCAGATTCTTCTTTCAATAAACAGTTGAGAAGAATACCTTCATGATTCTTCCAAAACAAAACATTATCTACTATGAAAAATTTTAAGTATTTCATTTTTAAAAACCTGCTTTTGGTCCTGGATAATTCAGGAGGAGTTTGTAGATTTAGTAGAACATATATGATATCAGCATACCATGGTGATTCAATAAATGATTGGTTGATTGGTGGAGTTGCCATCTCCTCTCCATTATCCATTTCTGTAATCAAATTTATATCTAAGGCTTGACAGTTCGATTCAACCATGAGCTTGGATAAACCTTGGCCTTTGATTAACTTTGTTGGTTTGATAGCTAGATCATATTCCAATATAGTAGTGATCCATTTCCCTCTCTTTCCATTTGGACCTTCCTGAGTTAGTATGTCCTTGACTACCAAATTAGGGACATAGGCTACTATATGAGAATATAAAATGTAAACTCTGAAATCTTTGATAGCTTTGACCAAATCAAAGGCTTGCTTTTCCATGATGTTGTATTTTAAGGGGGCATCCCTCAGGGATTTTCTAAAGAAGGCAATAGGTTGTTCATAACCCAGATCATTTTTCTGCAGTAGAACTACAGAAATTGTATGTTCTGAAGCAAAGAAAAATAAAATGAAATCTCTATCAAATTTTGGACTGATCAAAATTGGTGTTTTAGTTAAGGCTAGCTTAATGTCTTCAAAGGATTTCTTAGCCTCAACGGTCCATTTTATGGTCGAATCTTTTCTTAACATATCTTTTAATGATCTAATTAATTCTTCTAGGTTAGAAATAAATCTCCTAAGAAAGTCAATTTTCCCTAAAAAGGCTTGTAATTCCCTAATGCTCCTAGGATGTTGTATCTGTAAGATGGCTTATATTCTTGTAAGATCTATTCAGATACCATATTTTGAGATTATATGCCCTAATAACTTTCGCTCTTCTAACCCAAATAAAGACTTCTTGGGATTTAAATAAATTCCATACTTCCTGCATTTGATGAAAACCTACCTTACATGATCTAAATGTTGTTTATCGGATTTTGAAAATACAGTAATGTCATCTAAATATATTACTAGGAAGTCATGAATTTCCTTGGTGAAACCTATGTCCATGGCTCTTTGGAAAGTGGCCCTTGCATTCATTAATCCAAAAGGCAGCTTCACATACATGAATGTGCCCCAAGGAGTAGTAAATGAAATTTTGGCCTGGTCATTTGGGTGAACTAAAATCTGATTGTAACCAGAAAACCCATCCAATAATGAGATTTTGGTTGACCCAACTACCCTTTGTAAGATATGATCCATTTTAGGGAGAGGGTAATTGTATTTGAGTGAAAATTTATTAAGATTTTTGAAATCAACACAAAGTCTAATCTCACTAGTTTTATTCCTTGTTGGCACTAAATTTGAAACCCAATCAGAGAATCTGATTGGTGCTATTATCTTGACCTCATACATCCTTCGGGTTTCCTTTTCAATAGAAGGCAATATGATGGGATTAATCCTCCTAAGCTTTTGTCTGAAAGGTTTTTGGTTTTCTTTTATGTGGATGGTGTGTTGTATGATGCTGGTGTCATAGGACTTGAGGTCCTCATTACTCCAAGCATAGACATCCTGGAATTCCATTAATAGTTCAAGGTATTTCACTTTTTTGATAAGAGGTAATGACTTCGAAAGTTTGTTTAATTTTGGATTTTCCTTAGTGCCTATATTACACTCCCCTATATCAGATTTTTAAGGGTTCCATCTTTGGTTTTCTAGGGACATTATTTGAATCAAACAAGTCTTCCAAAGGGGTTAATCCTTTCGGCAAAAAGTTGTCTTTGAGATTAATGACTTTAAAGTCTTCATCAATTGTTTCATCAATCTCACCTTGCTTTAGGTTTTATACATCTGATTTTGCAAATCTAGTGGGATAAAATCTATCTATCTTTTCATCTCCTATTTCATTAATTTCTATTTCATCTTTAAATCAGGATCTAATGTTATGTCAGTATCTATATCACTATCTATAAATTCTTCTTCTAAGGTTAAAAAATTGTTTATCTATTTGTCATTAGAAAATACTTGCCAGTTTTTCAAGTTATCTGGGACAGCAGGTCTATGCCTGACCTCAGCAATGTATTGATGGTTAGGTTGAAATGGTAACTTACAAGCACTGGAAAACATTGCTAAACTATGAGCTTGCATATTATGTTTCCTTGGGATGACTGTAAGTTTAGTTTCTAGGAAAGTATTCATTACTTCTACAATTGTCCCTTTATAAAAACTTAATCTAAGATCTCTGGTCATATATACAACATTAATTTGTTTTATAATTAACTCAGAGTCTCCCATGATAGAAACTCTTTTCGCCCCTAAATTCCTAACTAGTTTGAGACCTAAAATTAGGGCTTCATACTCAGCCATGTTGTTGGTGCATTTAAAATTCAGTATATAAGCATGGCCCTCTGAGTGATCATTCTCCAAATTGTATATCCATAGTCCTGCTCTTGCTCCTGCTCCTAACTTATTTACTGATCCATCAAATTCAAGGTGTCATAATATCTCATGTTCATAATTTTCACTGTCAGGGGGAACAAAATTTTCATTTTTTGTTGCATTTTGATTATCTTGTTTATTGGAAAGCTCTTGAGTTTGGATAGCTTCAATTATAGTTGTAACTGCAATTTCTTTTGGTTATGAAATAATATTGTTTGTAGTAGTTTGTTGTGTTTGTTCAAAATTATACAAAATAAAAGAATCAATGTCTGAATGCATGGAGTAGATAGGAAATTTTTGAGGCCTATCCTGGCTACTCACCACATATTTCATTAGGGTTTCTCTGTAAAGCTTTTTAGGTTCTCGAAAAACAGATATTGTGGCATATGACATGTCTTGTAAAGATCCTTGGAGTTTAGGCCCCCATGATCTAGACAATAGCATGCCATATTTGGGTGGGATGTTAGTGACTACTATATCCATGAGAATGCTTTTAGCAGGATATTGTACTAAGGTAACACAGGTCTTTGATTAAACCTAGACACTTTACTTGACTTGAGTCAAATGAAAATATTTCCTTATAAGGTCTTGTAATGTCTAAGTTTATTTTTTCCATAACTAATTTGGGAATTAAATTGTGTGAGGCCCCAAAATCTAACATTACATTTTGTAAGATTTTATCATGAATGCTAAGGCTAATATAAAAGGGTGGTATCCCTCCTTCTAGTGGTTTGTTGTTAACATCAAGACCAAATATAAGCTCTGTCTGATCATCAAACAAATTGACAAAATCCTCATTCCCAACAATGATTAAGGTTTGGCTTATTTGAGACTTATAGGTTTCACTTTTAATCAGCTTTGTTAAAGGAACTGAAATATTTAGTTTAGCTACCTCTACTCCCAAATTGAAAGGAAAAGGGGCTTTTCTATTTGAAGGCTTGGAATTTTCATAGAAGGAATTGGAGTAGGTTGCTCTTCTCTTTCTGTATTTGGGTCTTTTTATGTGGATTTTCTAGTATGGTGTTTGGATATTTCTCCACTGTTTCCTTGGAGGGGGATAAAGTGGATGGTTGATCGTTAGGGGGTTGATTAGGGGTTCTATCTACAATGGTGGGACCAGGAGGATTCTAATTTAGTCTACGGAGGATTTGGAGAGTTTTAGTAACTGGAGCTGTTTTTATTTTCTTGGGTTGATTTGGCATTACTTTCTTGGTTTGGTCAGGAGTATCAGAATTCTTTTTACTCCTTAAGTTGTATTGTTTGTGTACTTCAAAGATGGCAGAATCATATCCTTGTTTATAATCGAATGATTCTCCAGATTGGCTCTGAAATTGTTGCAACATATGTAGTTCCTGCTCATCTTGGGTCAAGAAGACAATTTCCTCATCATCTAATCCCATTAAGTTAATGTGTGTGTCTTATTCGGGGTCATCTGAATGGGATGTTTCAGCATAGTTTTCTTGAAAGGGAGGCCTAGTATTCTGATCAGGTCCATTCTTTCCAGTGTTTTGATTATGATTCTTTCTAAAGTTTGGGTTTCTAACTAGAGGTGCCTGTTGATTATCCCATTGAGGATTCCTCTCCATATTATCTATCCTATCCATAAGCTTTTCCATAAGCTTGGCCAGAACATCTATTTTAAGGTCAAAGGGTGAGGCTTCATCTTTGGCAGATCCTCTCCTTTCATTCCTAACCCTGGCTCTTTTTGTTAGTAAATCGGCTTGTACACTAACTGCTACACTCTGCATGTCTTCTAAAGTTGGGGGATTTCTCTCTCTGAGTTGGAATTCCATATCAATATCAAACCCATCAAGAAATTTTATTAATGCTAAGTCAGGTGGGGGTATAAGATTAACTGGTATTGCATTGTATATATTGTTAAATATGGTGCAATAATCCTGGACTGTTTCATTAGGTCCTATTTTAATCTTTTCGTACTCTGAAAGGATCTGTAAAGGGTTCTTTTTCTTTTCCCATCTATTTAAAAATTGCTGATAAAATATATTTAGATTATCTATACTACTAGAAGGTAACGCTCTAAACCATTTCCTAACATCACCAACTAGAGTCTAAGCAAAAGTCTCATTTGAACATCTCCAATATCGGTTTCATGCAATTCAAAGTAATCTGTCATTTTGTTTACATGATGTTGTGTTGTATAAGGTCCTATGCCATCAAATTGGACAATTTTGTTTTGGTAGTCTGGTGTCATGGCACAAAATGGGGCACATAACACCAAAGGAGCATATCTATTTGCCATGGCTCTAAGTTGGGTAGGGTTAAGACGTGGGGTTGAGGTACTGGGAGATGATACAGTAGTCGATGGAGGACTAGGAGTGATAGGTGATTAATAGGTAATGGTAGGTTGGAAGGGAAGTGAAGGAACAAATGGAGGTGGGCAATGAACTTCAGAGGTTGAAGGGAATCATGGTGAACTAAGAGTGTCGGACACTGGTTCAGAAAGCTCGGGGATCTTAGCAATAGTAAGGGATGACTGAGGGGAATTCAGAATTATTCATCAATTGACTAGTTTTCCTTTTGGAGTTTGAGTTCTGCAATAAACTCTGGATCTAGAACTATGTCATCAAGTGCACTTTCAGACTGGGTTTTAAATAAGGAAAGGTCAAATGACACATCAAAGGGAAGGGCTTCTCAAAAAAACCACTCATCAGGGCATGAATCTGCTTTGATTGAAGGTGTTGGACTGACTAAAATTTCTTGTCTTTTGGGTCTTCTCGAAATCAAGTTGGGATTATCCACTACTGCGGTAGGGTTTGGATCTGGATTAGCCCTAGTATAGTGAGTTCTCCTTGAAGCCAAAATTTCAAGCTTTTCTAATTACTTTCTTTTTTTTGTGAAATTTTGTAAACAACTTCTAACAAACCCTTCAAGAGGCTTGAAAAAAAGATTTGAAATTTTCTCAAAGGTTTATTAAGACTGAGGATTTTAGTCCCCAATATGGTCACCACTATGTTATCACTTAGAATTGTCCTTGGAAGTTATCAGAAGAAGGAAGCATCTGAGATAACCACAAACCAATCTTTTAGGCTTAGGCTCTAGCCAACCTAAGTCCAGAGAGGTCTCTCTCTATATAATTTAGCTTTGTTTTTATGGGATTTTAGGATAGTTCTTAGTGTTCATGGGTTTGGTTTTGATTTTAAGGTTGGGTGGTGGAATTCTTGGAGAAGATGGATAGAGCTAGGTCTTCAAGCCATTGGGCTATGGAGTCAACAAATGGATAGCATAACTGGATCACATCATTAAAGGGAATGTTCACAGGGCAGGCTAGCAAAGCAACATGCAAAACTTTAGGCCTAATGGGTGAAGTAATTCTAACCAGGGTGAAAGGGCACTTAAGAATCCTTGGACCTAGATTAGAATGAAGAACAGAGGGTGATCATGAATAAAGGGAAATTAAGAATCCTTTGCTATAGATCAGAGGAGAAAATACGGGAGCTAAGGAGCAGTTAAGAATTCCCTAGTTAAGATAGTTTAGGATAAAATATTAAGAATGTAAAGAAGTCAAGATAGAGTGCATTTAAGAAATTTCTGAAATATCATTCCTTTCTATACATTTATATCTTATAAATTTACACAAAAGATTATGGAAAAAACATAATGAAAAACAACATTGAACATAGGAGAATACTTGTTTGCATTTCTCTTTACATAGGAATCCTATAAAATATCTTATATTTATTCCTTGATCTAGCAAGACAATCCAGTCATTGATACAATAGAACTTTGATTAGAGAGAAAAAGTCTATAGAAATGTCTTGAAATCCACCATACATACTACGAAATGTGAAGTATTTGTACAAAAATATCTCAAAACAACTTGAGACTTAATCTAGGGAATAAAAATATGTTCTTCCATGAAGATAGAGACAGATGTTAAACTACTTCATGTTGTCCCTTTTATTGTAGTGTTGTTGGATGTTTCAGTTGAGTTGGAGCCCTTTGAGCTAGCTGATATTTGTACCATTTATATGCTGGAATATTCTTTACTTTCATATTTCAACTGGTACTCTTTGACCCTACTGCTCTGATTTTACTTGTTTCACATGGTTGCCTTCATTTACTGTGCAGTAACTTTCTAATGTAAATTTATTACAATAAATCTTTCATGTTTTGCCACCATTCTGCATGAGGCAGTTTTATATTCATCATCCTTCTATAGATTTCATTTGCCTTTGTGTACTTTGCAAAATTTGGCTTAGTGAAGAACAAGTGTTTCAGCTCATGCTCTAGAAGAAACAAGTTCTCTAATGTGTCATATAACACTTTTCCTGTTGGCAAGGCTTTAATGGCAGAATAACTTGCTTGTTCCTTAGCCAATTTTCTTAGTCTATCTCCATAATCCAGCTACGGCATGAGCTTGTCATTTATGACCATAGGACTGGTAAGACCCTTCTCCCTCAAAATCTGGAACTTAGCCATGAATCTATCAATGGCTACCTGCATGTTATGGCACTTCTCTTCTAAGTTAAGCATAAGGTTTCTTTTACAAATAACCCTCCTAATATCTAGAATGGCCTCAATCATATATTCTATGTTAAGCTCATGGAGCTCATATATGTTCTTGTTTTTTAAGAAGTTGATGAGTCAATTAACATCCTCTAGTTTATTCCCCAGTTCTTCCTTTACTTTTTGGATAGCTTCAGTAGCTACCTTCACTAATTCTGTCTACTCAAATATAACTTGAATTGATGGCCAAATATCATTGACGAAGTCAATGATATTGGCCTAGAGCAATTCTTTGGTTTATCCCAATGGTTTTTGTAGTGTTAAATCCTTCTCCAAGATTTTGATTCTCTAACCCATTCTCAGTGCTTTTTGTGTTTCTTCCTTTTGCTAGAGTTGGGCAAGTTTACAATCAGTTTCTAGACTTGCTAACTTTTCCTTTAGTCTCTTCATCTCTGTAGCCTGGATAGACATCTCTTCCATGGCTTTTACTAATTCTGTTGCTTTCTCTCCTTGTGTACCTGTTGCAACTGAAGATTCTATTGTTATTGGCAATGCTATGGAAGGTGGAGCTATGGGTGCCAATGATGCTACTAGTATGGATGGAATTGTTGTAGATACTGTGGGGATGACAGTTCTAGAAGTTGTGGGAAAGTCATTTTTCTTAGACTGAATTAAAGAGTCCAACTCCTTTTCTGTCTCCTTGAGTTGATTGTTTAGCTTCAGGACCAATTCCATAAGCTATTCATGTCCTTGTTGTGATTCTAGGACTTCCTTTGTCTATGGGTGATGTAGCTAGGGTATCTTTAGATTCTTCTTGAGTGCATCAATGTCATCATTTTTCTTTTTAATCAGCTTCTCTGTTGCTTTTACATCTTTGGGATCGTGTCCCAATTCAATCACTAAGTCTTCTAAGAACTTGATTCTATTATCCTTGGCCTGTGAGGAGGCCTTCTTCAACTAAAATTATGCCGATATATTGTTTAGGGAATTCTATAATTGGTGGGCAGCAATTGCCTTCCCTGTTAATGTGGAGTGTATCATCTCCCCTGTTTCCTTGTGCAGTTCAATAGGGTTAATGGGATGAATATCCCTTGCTATTACTTCAAAGTCCACCTTTTTGAAATCTGATGTTGCTCTTGGTTGCTGAGTGGTTGGCTTGATAAACGTCATCTGCATTTTCCCCTCTTTGATATCAAAGGCTGACATTAGCCTTGTTTGATTAGTGGGGGTCATCTTCAGATATTGGGCATATGTTTGGGCCTTAAGCCTCTCATTTCTAGCTTTGATCTCTTTGTATATTTCCTTAATATCTTGGTCCTTATCTGCAGGCATTCTAAAGGAATATACCTCAACACTTTGCTGCCTCATCAACATCTAAGTCTATGATGTGGAGGGCTCCTGCATACTCCCAGATGGAATGGTGAGACCAATTCTTTCAACCTCTATGTTGGTGACCTCAGCTGAGTCATCAGTGAACTCTTGCTCAGAGGCTAGATTGGGCTTTTGCCTTTTGTTTGTCTCTTGTTGTACATCAGAAGTAGCCATTCCTGAAGTGGAAGCCCCTTCTATGCTATTTTTTTGGACCTTCTCCTCATTCTGAGGAGTTTGCATGACTGGATGGGCACTTGAAGTAGTTTCTGGTTCTTCTGATGGTTCTATCCTAGTTGTTGTTCTGGCCTCTTTGATTGTTCTGGCATCTATAGGAAAGAACCCTCATCAAGTTTTTTTTCTAGATCTATTAATGTGTTTTCCATAGCAACTTCATAATTATCCCTGTCCTCTAAAGTGTTTTCCACCCATTACAATTGGTTGGCATACTTTTCTATCTCAGGGATGTGGTGATGGATATAGGAAGCCATATTGTTCTTCTACCTTCTTTTGCAAATGAAATCCAAGGGATCATACCTCCATATGAAGCTCTATTTTAGTTTTAATCTCTAAAGGATCAGGTCTACCTCTTTTCCATCTTCTCTGCTATTACAAATAAAAGGACCAATTGGTCTTTGGTCTTGAGATGGGCTTTCTTTTTGGCTTTAAAAAAGTTTACCTCATCTGAATTTATTATTTTCTTGTAGTACTCCAGGGAAAATAACCTCATTCGAAGGTATTTAGGTAGTTTGTAAGGGGCCATCTCATAGCCATAAATCCCGATTTTAGTGTGGTTTTGGTACAAATATCAATCCCCCACCTGATGGTTGATGTTTAGATGAAGGACTCTCCTAATCTCAGGATTGATTCTTGGTGGAGGGGTTCCACTGTGCATGGTCATCACAAGGTGGAAAAAGGAATCTATGAATTCATTGTATGAATAGGGGGAGGAATATTGATGAATCAATGGGGTCCAGAAGATGACTGATCTTGGTTAGCCCTTGGTGTCCAACTTTTGCAAGGTAAGTGGGAATTTCTCTACTTGGAAGTATAATAAAAGGTGATATAAGACGGAGGAGTATTTGAAGACTCTCTCTTTACTCATTCTGAGGAACTGTTCATACATCCTGTCAGCTATGAACTAAGCATAGTCATATATGACAGAAGGAGGCTACCCTAGAGTGTATAAGGACATGAAAGCTAGGATGATTTCATCAATGTATTCACTTGTGGAGTAACCCAAAACACAAGATATCATGGATACAATATTTCTACCCCAAGGAGAAAAGATAGTTGCTATATATGGAGGGGGATCTTTGGGGGTATACTTCTCTTCTACGATGAAGGTTTGGATTAATTGGGTCAATCTTGTAGGGTTAAGCTTGGGAAATAATTCCAATAGATCTCCAATTAAGAGAGGAGTCAATTTTTGGCCAGGCTGGAGTTGTAGCATCTCATTTATAGATTCAATGGTGATAGTGAAAAGTATGGCCTAGTCAGGGGACATGACTGCTCTTTGACTAAGGACATAGTTAGCATGGAAATAATGAACAATTTCTGGGAAAATGTGGACTTGGGGGAACTAGTATTTGGGCAAATTTGACTCTCAAAGGCCAATTTTATCAGCATGGTTCAGGAAGTTGTCCCTACTTTGGCAATGTATTTTGAGCAAGAACTCTATGAAAGAGGTGAATTTTATCTAAAAAATCCCTGTCATCCAAGGGGAGGTGGTCCAGGTCTAAGTGGGGTGTAGAGATGGGTCATATATCCATGGCAATTGGGGCAACCATTCTCAGTTATTGTGGATTTGAATATGGGGGAGGTAATTTGTAGTGTTTTTAGGGAAATGGTGGTTCAACATAGAGTAGGCTTGAGTTCTTTGAGTTTCTTCAATTAATTTTTATCTTAACTAAGAATACTCAGTAACTAGTTTTGAAATTGACATGGTTTTTCAATGAATTGTTGCCTAAATACCTGGAATTGAGGTAAACTAGCTCTTAATAGGGCAGTTGGTAACTACAAATAGTCGAAAGGGCTCTATGTAGGCTGGAAAGTTAACTAGGTGTTTTGTGGCGTCTTTGGAGTGCAATTGGACGTGGGTTGACAAATTTGACATTTGCCAGTGCGTGCATGTGTTTCAGAGGTTTACAGTTGAAATTCCAATGAAAACAAATGATTTGAGGCTTTTTGGCTTTATGCGCGAAAAGTCAATTTTGGTGGGTACGAAGTGAACAATGGTCATTTTGTCATGTAGTGAGTGGGTGGTAAACAGTTTCTATCGCACCACTTTTGGGCGCTTGGTGGTATTTGGGAGGGGCCACCCGATTCCACTCATCG
Organism: Pinus taeda; assembly: GCA_000404065.3. Classification (NCBI taxonomy): domain Eukaryota; kingdom Viridiplantae; phylum Streptophyta; class Pinopsida; order Pinales; family Pinaceae; genus Pinus; species Pinus taeda. Next base: position 28,542 of record APFE031527278.1, on the reverse strand, counting down.
GCTGACACATAGCATCAGGGGCTGGTGGAAAAACCACTTTTTCGGGCGGCTATTTCTCAGCAGATGGGTTGGCCGGATATGAATAAAGGCCGTCGGATGTGGAGGGAAACGATCGCACAGTGATCGGGCGAGGAAACTGCAGGGAGGCTTGTGGGGGGCCCGACAGGTGCTTAAGTGACGCAATATCGGGGTTAGTGATGGCTAAAAGAGTGATTATGCCATCGGGGTGATTAACAGAGGGTTTTAAATGGCACTTTATTTATTTTGATTGCAAATCGATCAATTAGAGATTTTGGTCGAGGTGATTATATATTATAGTTTATATTTAAAATAAGGTGGGTAATAATTGTAAGGCATATTATATTATATATATATATATATAGATGGGAAATGGGTTTTTCATCAAGAACTAATATAATAAAATTAGTAATCAATATGAAAAAATGAGCGAAAAGGGAAAAATCTATAAGTAAATGATCTTTTTGTGAATTTGATGTTTTCACATATTTAACATTAATACTTAGGGTAATGTGTTTTTGTGGGTTTTTTTGGGAAAAAGGGGTTTTCCATGGGGGTGATTACTTTCCCTAGGAACATAGTGCTTTAACCTTAGAAAAAGGGGTTTTATTTAGTGAAATGAGGGGGAATGAATTTTTATGAAGGGAATTTAGTACTTGATATCCATAAATCATTCAGCCGAGGGTCCAAACGTTCCAAAAGTCATAGAAATGCTCTGAGCCTCTTTGACTTAAAGTTTTTTGAGTACTTTGAACTTTATTTATTGGAAATTAGTAAAGTAAAGGGGTGAAATGAATGAGGGAAGTTAATTAATTGACTTTGTAAATCATTTGCATGCTTGATTGTTCATTCATATCTAGAACTTTTACGATGAGAATGATAAATATGTTTTTTGTCTAACCTATCATCATACTTCTGCAACCTTTATTCTACTCACCCATCTACTCATCCTACCATTTTTCTTCATTTTATTAGGGTGCATTTGAGCTACCAAACCCTTATCAAATATTTTTCTTTCTCTTTACAATATTGAACTAACTAAATCTAACCTTATTACATCCAAGGGCTCAGATTAAATAGTTAATCTCCTTTTATTTACTCTACCTATCTAATTATCTGACAAGGTTACACTGTTTGGCCAGATTTCTATTCTCTATCTATAGACATGAATATGAAAACATTAAATAGTCAAGTTTAGACATTTTGACTATCATGGATTGTGGCAAGAATTACAAACTACACACATCATTTATTATGCACAAAAAATAAATAGTAGTGGCATTTTGGCTTACTCACTTTCATGGTCTTTTTTCTTTTCTTAGAGTTCATATTTTTTCATCTTTTTTGACCTTTTCGTTATTTTTTTCCTTTGATTATTCTTTTAGGACATACTCTCTTTACATTTTTAAATTTTTCAATATGGAAAACATTTGCAGAAAGCAAAGATATGTACATATTACAAGGTTTAATCCCAGTCATTCAAAATTATGACTCCTATTTGTATAGGAACCTAACAAGGCCATCCAAAACACTGAAACTGCCTACCACGTGTCCCTCCATACTGTCATGACATGCTAACATTAGTAACCATGTGTCCCTTATCAGAATCAATCAAATCGTGCCATGTGTCCCCATCGGAGCTTACCGAATGTTTGCATTTGTCCTTATCAGAGCCAATCACCAGCTTTCATATGTCCTTATTAGACCCAATCGAATGACTCCACGTGTCCTCCATGAGGAGAGAGAAAGAGGCCCGCCAACCTTTCTTTTGTAATGAATTCCTTTGTATTTTCCTTTCTGTCTCTCCCTACAATTTAAGACCAGAGGCTCAAATCCATAATTTGAGGGAGTTCTGAGATGCGGAACCTTCGATTTTGATCATCGATTTTCCTAGAAGACTGACATGTGATCACCGATATGGGATGCCCTCTGATATGTTGGGACCTTCTATGTTCGATATTGTCATGCGGAAAGAGTTATTTTTGTTGACAAAACTAACCTCCCTAGGAGTCTAAGACTCTCTAGTGACAAACAAGACAATTAAGAGCAATCCTTCTCTAAACATGCATTATCATATGAGAAACCAAGTGTTTTTCGATCCTACCTGAAGTCCAACGCTGTCGTAGTAGTCTAGCTTCGTCGATGCAGATGAGCTCCTCCTTCACTTCGAAACCTGTGTACACTAACAATCAAACGATTACATAACACCTAAATATTCCATAAAACAAAACATATTCAACATATAGACCAAGGAGTATATGAAACAATTCATT
>APFE031527256.1:2689-18602 GCA_000404065.3 Pinus taeda | reverse complement strand
GTTTATATTAAAACAAGAAAACAATTTGTTTATTTATTAAGAAATATATGTAATTTATTCCACTCTTAGTATCAAGTTGATATATAAAATTTAGGATATATCAATAGTAAAAAAATGATTAATATTGAATTTATCTATAGAGAATTTTTTTATTCCAATAATAGCTTAGATTTGCTATGTTTTTTCTTTGATATGTAACATTTTAAATATTAATACCAATTTTTTTTTATAAAAATGAAATATTGTATGAGGGGATATTCTTATTATATGAGATATATATGAAAGAATTCTTATTATATAAATATTTTTTAGAAACATTTGTAGTAGAGAGGTGCACTACAAGACCATAGATTTAAAAAATAATAAAATAATGTTGGAATTAAAAGCAAAAAAGCAAATATTGTTATCCTTAAATAAAATATTTTTTCTAGGTTTAGTGAACATGTAATATTTAAAATAAAAATAATGGTATCAATCAAATAAACTATTCCAATAACCATTTTAAATAATAAACACTCTATATAATAATGTTATATTGAAAAATAATAAAATAATACTTTCAATAATGAATTAACAAAAAATTGTAATAACAAAAAGATCAATATACATCATAAAAAAAAATACTTAGATTTCCAAGTTAATTCAAAACCACTTTATATAGAGATAAGGTAATTGAAAGTAGAGAAAATAAATATTTTTTTTCACAACTTTTTATGGAGTTGAAAAATGCCATATAAAAATAATATAATTGAAAACAAAGAAAACACAAAAAAAAACAAAGCATTTGGTCACAACAACTAAGTCAGATGATGTGGATGATTCAAAGGATGAGGGAAGCTCCAGATTTAAAATTAGACTAAATTTCTCCATTCAATTGGTTTTTGTGCATAGTTGTAGACCCAATGAGCTCAAAATTAGATAATTTGACACTTCAATTGCAAAAGAAGTGCAAAGAACAACTAGCATAATAGAATACCATAACCTATGCAAATGAAAATAAGGCTAACCCTTAAAAATAAAGAATTGATCGAGATCCATTTTGTATGAATTGACCACAAGAGAATTTTTTTTGAAAAGATGGCAAGATATCAAATTTGAATTTGCACAAACAGAGACCAATAGACTTTGAATGACATTGACACAGATATTTTGGTGCAAGCTTCTAATACTAAAACAAAAGTCTAAGAACAAATCATCCACATGCATTTGGACACAAAAAGAAAAGAAAAAAAATTCTTTGGCCTAAAGAAAACTAAAATAACAGAAGAAGTTGCATATATAATCTACAAAAAGATTAGCAAGGATGAAACCCAAAGAATTGTGGTCACATATGAGCTGACAGTGACAAACAAAGGCTAAGTTAGAAAGTAATGCAGAGAACATAAGGTGACAGACAAAGGCTAAGGTAGAAAGTAATGCAAATGACATAAGTATAATTTTTAGTAAGCAAAACTGCAAAATTGATACGAACAGAGATAACAAGAGATAGAGAAGCAGATGATAGCGACATAGGCAGTGAATATTGCAGGAACCCTGGTTAATTGGGGTTAGATCATTTTTTATGTGCTTTAATACTCTTAGTGTTATATTGTTCATTGTCATTTGGCTCTAAAGCAACTGTACAAATCTATTGGCACAAGAAAGAATAAGACAAATCTATATTTTAAATGAGTACCTTGAAGATCCAAAAAGATAATGGTTTGATATATGACATATTACAAATACAATTATAGCATTAATGCTATTGGAACATTAATACATTGTCGACATGGTAATACACATTTACTGTCCAGCTAGGAATCAAAAAAATTGTATCCAATGGTTGTTTTTATCAAGCCAACAATACAAGTCAAATTAGTTTTTACTATCCAACCAATAATAAAAATCAAGAGAGTTTTTATTTTCCAGCTAGCAAGCAAAATTGGTAATCAAAGTTGTGACTACATACAATATAATTGTAATCACATCTGGGAGCAGCGTTGGTTATTATTGGGAGCAGCGTATATAACTTGCACTTATAATTTGTTAGTCAAAACCTGTTGAAGATATTCATATATATAATTGCATTACAAAGCAAATGAACTAGAGTTAACATTATTATTCTTGTAGAACCAACGTTAATATCCATTAGCATCATTAAACTTGCAGCGACAAACTTTGGAGCAACATTGAATGTTACTGGAGCAACGTTAAATGTTACTGGAGTTGCATTATGCATTTGGAGAGCGGTGTTGATATATATTGCTTTCATAATGCATTAATCAATGGATAATATTCAATAGTTAATGGGAAGCTTTCACCTAATGGTGGTTTCATTCTAATGGCCGCGTTGGAGTGCGTTGAGGACAATGATATTTGCAGTACAATTTTCTGCAATGGTTTGAATTGAGTTCGAACAACATTATACAGTTATATACTCAATACAATGCAATGTGTTGAATTGAGTTGAGTTGCATTACAATGCAATTCGCTCTTCCAACCACGTTACAATGCAATATAATGTGAATACAACATTCTTCATATTCGCTCTTCCAACCACATTACAATGCAATATAATGTCAATACAACATTCTTCATATATATTAGCGCTAATTATTTATATTCTGAAACTTTTATTATGCCATTGCATTTTTTTTTGTGGTGGAACCTTTCAATGGTGTGCAACGTTCAAGACATGGATTGCGTATGAAATGGAATCAGGGAGATATTACTTCTACTTTTATAAATTAGGGTTTTGTGCCCTAACATGATATACGCAAAACTTTTAATGGAGTAATATTATTTTTTATATGGAGCAACATTATTTTATATATGTATTGGAGCACCATATTGTATATAATAATGTATATATCAATAATGGAGAAAAGTGTAGGGTTTGATAAACAACATTGGAGAGCAGTGTACGGTGGTATAATCAACTTTGGAGAGCGTTCATTGATATGGCAATAGAATTGAGCATGGGATACAATGCAACGTTAATATCAGCATTAATATATATTATGTTCAGCTCATTGTTGACAGCAGCAACGATATATAATGGAACGAGATTAAGTGAACCAAAAATAAAAATAAAGGAAAAATTAACAATAAATTTTTAACTCTGGAGAAAGAAAACCCCATTTCATTTGGAAAATGTCCACGAGTGGATGGTGGCTGGAGGATAGAGAGAAAATAATATTTGGCTATACCTTGGATAAGAAGTCGTGAAAGTTGGCGAGACTTTAAGAGGCTAAGGCTAACAGGTTTTTGTGCAGGTCACCGAGCCAGTGGAACCTTGGATATAGAGCTAGTGGAACCTTTTGAAAAAAGATCCTTGAGTATAGAGTTCTTCTAGACTAGAGCTAAATTAAACTTGTATTTCTAAATTGTACAAAGGAGAAATTGTATTTCTAAATTGTACAAAGGAGAAAAATTTTGGGAGAAATTTTGGGAGAAAATTAGATCTGATTTAGGGTCTCATGGTACTGTCCTTCCCCATTAATCTTTGTGGGAGACTAGTTAAGACACATAAGTACTTGTGTGATGTTTAACTCCTTTTATGGTTTCTTTATAGAAGAATGTACATTATAATGAAAAAGGATTGTTATTATGTTAAAGTAAATCTTTGTGTCATAAGAAGAGAAGGAATTTAATTCTTTACAGAAGTCTTTTGTGTAGTAATAAGGAATGGAAATTGTTGAGATAGTAAGGTTGGTACAAAACAAAGAAGAAAATTCATTTAAGTTATAGCAATGAGATAATCTAGTTTTTCTAAAAGTAAAATGAAAGAGTTAAACATTGTTTATTATGATAAGAAATATCTTGGATTTTTTTTTTTAAAGTGAAAAAAACATATTTCCTATTATGGGCGCCAGAGGAAAGATAAAGAAGCTTAGAAAAAGTTGATCTCGATTTAATGTTGAAAGCTTAAAGTATGCACAAAATTATTGAAGGGTATGGTTTGTGTGTGCATTGGTTAAGAGGCAATGGTTAAACCTCAGACTATCAACTCATGCTAGTCCAAGAATAGTCTAGAAACGAGAATAGTCTAGAAACTAGGCAAATGATGCCTAGCTAAACACAGTAGGGTCGAGGGCAAGTCCCCAACAACCCTAGTCCAACTTGTTGTGGAGGGTTCTCAAGGGGGGAAGAATAAGAGATATTAACAAGTCATTTTTTTTACACTGAAATACTCTAATGGCTATACCAACAAAGGCAATCAATACATATATTCAAGAAATCTCATGAGAAAGGAATTTTACTTCTTACTCCTACCATTACAATTTCAACCAAGAAGAATAGTAGGAAAAATAATTATTTTTTCTCTAAGACTATGTCTATAAGCAACACATTTCTGACTACAAGCCTATAAAAAATAATTATTTTTTCTCTAAGACGATGTCTATAAGCATCACATTTCTAACTACAAGACTAAAAACTATTGTATACAACCCTAGTAGTCACCCTAGGTCAAGGAAAGGAAGACTTTGAAAGATTGTGCACCTTTCTTAGTAGATAGAAGTGGTGAGAAGCCCCTTCAAATTGTTCCAGTAATCCTTCGAACAAATTTTAACTGGATATTGCTTAGCTTCAACAATTGCAACAACCCAAGCACTAAGAAATGCATGGATCCATGGAGCACTTCTTTCCTTATAATATATGGAGTGGTGATGAATAATAGGTACAATAAATATTTAATGACAATATGAAATGCTCAGCCAAGAAATCTTGCTCTTATTCCTCCATGTTACAATCCTACATGGAGTGCCGAGTAATAAAGCATAAAACATAATATTTAATGACATGGTGATGAATAACAATAAATATTTAATGACAATTTGAAACCCTGAGTGAATAAACCTTTCTCTTGGTCCTCCACACTTCCATATATTCCTCGAGGTTTTAGCCTGAAAAATGTTGCAAATGAACCATAATAGGCACAATAAATATTAGTATTGAAAATAGGTACAATAAAACAACGAGTTCCTTTATATATTAATGTTAAAGTAATCTTAATATTGAAAACATTAATACTATATTCCACATTTATATATAGAATTCAAAATCATAATATAAATTTAAATATTACAAGCTAAGAATAACACCTTAATTAATCTCAACAAATAATTATAAATATAAAAATTAAAATAAAAAACCATATATTATCAATATAATTTATATTGCAATACATTATCATTTTTCATGTATTTTTTTGTGAAATGGAAATGTTGTATAACTAATAACAATCAAATTAAGAAGTATAACTACATTATATAACTTTAAAAATGCTAAATTATAATTAGTCCAATAAAAATTAGAATATTACATTTTTTTCACATTTATTACAATGTTTTACAAATTTTGCACATTACTGCATTTTTAATTTTAAAGCTATAAAGCCTGAAAGAAAAAATGAATTTATTTGAATAAAATTTTTCTTAAGAACATGAAAGGGTAAAATTGATAGACCGGTTAATGAAACCGATGGACACAGGTTATTTGGAATTGGACATACGTTATCAATGTTCTGAAATGGATAATCATCTTTTTCCGAAATACACCTTTCCACTACTATGACAAGTGTAACATTTTGTAGTCTTCCCATTCTCACTAATCCTTATAAGGGACACTTAACAAATGGCATGGTAAATTTGTTATCAATGTTCTGAAATGGATAATCATCTTTTTCCGAAATACACCTTTCCACTACTATGACAAGTGTAACATTTTGTAGTCTTCCCATTCTCACTAATCCTTATAAGGGACAATTAACAAATGGCATGGTAAATTTTTAATCAAAAATAAGGTTTAATCATGTGATTTAGATATGCAAGTAAGCTAGTGGTGTAAATTCCATCCATTGATATTGTGGCAACGACTCGAATATACTGGCATCTTAAATTTAAACGTCACATCAATTTTTTTATTTGCTATTTCTATCTGTAGAAATTTCTTCCAACAATTTCCATCTGAAACCCCAATCATCCTCAAAGTAGTCAATTCTTCGTTCAATGCACGTTTACGAAATTGGAAATGATCTAATTCTTCAATTGACCATATAGAAGTGGAGCCATCATTGACAAGGAATATCAACTGATCCATGTATATCTCTAATGGCATATGATTATGTTAGTGATCGGAACAAATGAAAAACCCCATTCATTTTTTATTACACCAAACTAGTAGATTGTATACCCATACGAGGATAATAGTCATACTCCTTGTCGAGATAGAGCCAAAACAATTTATTTTTATAAAACACTCCATTCTTAGGGGCTGAAGTGCCACCAAATGGAACATGAACACTTTGACATACCCTATCAAGACTACTGCAAACATAAAATTAGACTACACTTTGTCATACATATGTTTTAGAACAACCCAGTGATATTTTTTGCTACTTACATTTTCCAATAATGAAAAGAATCCTCAGTCTCCAATTCATATTGGCCCTATGTTTTTAAAGGCCTTTGTAAATGGATTTATTACAAAATAGTTGTGTGTATGGGAGAATTATGTTGGGAAGGATAAAACCTCCATTGGTCCAAGAATAGACTCTACTCTGTATCTTGAATATGTGAATCGCAAATGAAAATGAGATATGTGCCAATTCTTATTAAGGTATTCAACAAGAAAATAATGGTCTTAACTATTGAGGAAAGGAACCATAAATCCAAATTTGTTCGTAGCTATATCCTTGCAACATAATAAGAAAGAAGGGTTTTGCGAAACATTCTTCCCTTTCTTACAAACAGTGTTAAACTTTATCACAACCGATAAAGAGAGACAGAGGAAGACAATTTCAAGAATTTCTAATGGAAGACACCTCCAAATAGCTGGATCTATGATCAAACAATGAAATCACCTAACAAAAAAAAGAAAAACACATTTGGTATCAACAAAAAAATTTAATGCAGGCAATTTTTCTGCAACTCCGGCTCTCATGGCGATAGCTAGGGTTTGACACTTCGTGCTAGGCTCGTTTCTTGCTGTGGCTCTCTCTACAGTCGTTGACTGTAGCTTATGATGGCTTCCGTGAGTCTTTCGCGGCTGAGTCTCTCAAGAAGTCGGGCTTCTCGCGGGTCTGGAGGCAGTCTTCTCTCGCCTTGCAGCCCTGACTTGTCGGGGTCAGTGGCTGACCAGTAGCATGGAGGCAGTGGGGTCCAGTGGGGCCCCTACCTTCAAGCACATAGTCCTACAGAAACAGAATAATGAAAGAAAAGAAGGGGTCAGAATTACAAGGCTGGATAACAGCAATCAACGTGGCAGTGGAGAGAGGGTTCAATCCCAAGGGAACACTGACAAGACTATAGAAACAACGAAGGGCACAGGCCCAGAAACTGATAACCTGACAGGAGCTAAAGACAAAACTCCTGTAATAAACAACTCCTCAGAAAACAGGAAACGACAAGGGCAAGATGAAAGAAAGCAAACAGGAAACAGACGAGGCGGCCTGGAAAAGGAGGGGGAACCTAGTTCAAACCCCAACATTATATATCCAAGTAATGGTGCCTGCAAACCAAAAAAGACCAAAAGCTTACGGGTAGTTATCACGGACCCAGAAATCCAAGCTTACAGGGAGCACATGGCGGAACGTGCCATCATCTGCAAGTTCATGGGCATCTGGCCATTGGAAAAAGCTTTGTGTCAATGGATAAAACTGCACTGGAAACCTTGAGGAGATGTTCAACTTCACCTAGCAGCCAAAGGCTTCTTCACTGTGGTCTTCTCCAACCTAGAAGACAAGGATCGCATTTTTGAAGGTGGCCCGTATTTTATGGCTTCAGCAGGATTGTACATGAGACCCTCGAAGCCGAATTTCGCCCCGGAGAAGGAATCCTTCACCCAAGTCCCAGTCTGGATACGTCTATTTTCTCTTCCAATAGACTGTTGGGGTCCGACGGCCCTAAAACAAATTGGTGACAAACTAGTTACTTTCATCAAAGCCTCTGAAGCAACTCTCGAGAAAAGATATACTTCTTATGCCAGGATTTTCGTCGAAATGGATGTCTCCGGAGCTCTTCACGAAGGACTCTGGTTAGAATACAGGGACGAGGAATACTTCCAGGATATTGACTACGAGCAGATTCCCTTTCGTTGCCAAAAATGCCATGAACATGGGCATCTATTACAGGAATGCCCAAAGCTAAAGAAGGAGCAAGAAACCGTTTCAGTTCAAGCCCACAAAGATACCGAAGTCTTCCTCAAACCCAAATCCAAACACATAGCAAATAGATGAAAGAATATCAGAGGAAACGGGGTAAGAAATATTCATAACAACCCGTTCGTGCTCCTAGATCCGGAAACTGATTCAGAAGAAAAGCACAAAGCTCCAACTTCAGGAGCAGATTATGAAGGAAAAGACACCCCCACAGAGAAGGACTTGTAGGCTGAGAACTTTACTAATGAGGTTCAAATGCAGGAAAGAACAGAGGATACGGGGGAAGATACGGATATGGTGACCAGTGATGCAGGCAGCGAAGATCAAGAATGGGAGAATGCGCTAGCAAGAGAAGGTCTAAACCTACCAGCAATGGCCGAAAACTGGAAAGCCAACGGGATAGAAAACGCGTCGGAGGAAGAGCTCAGAATAGTTAATGACCTCTTCATAGCAAGGCAAAAAGCTTTAATGGACAGGCAGAAAAGGAAGCTAGGTGTGGCAAAAGGTAACAACTCTCATTCGAAAAGCCCCCTATGGAAAACATCCAGCTCCAAACAAAAGAAAAGAAGAGGTCGAAAAACAAGTGGGGAAGCACTACAAGAGCTAGGCATGATCATGTTAAACTCAGGGAAAATGAAGGCACTCACAACCTTCGATTTCTTCCATTGAAAATCAGTTTTTATATGAAGATAATCTCGTGGAATGCCAGAGGGCTCAACAGCACGCAAAACACAGGATTTTAAAGCTTAAGATTCAATGTCATAGACCAGAAATCATGTTTTTACAAGAAACAAAATGTAGCAGCTCCAACATCACCAATCTATGCAGAAAACTGGGAGGCCACATGGAAATCCTAGAGATTGAAAGTCAAGGCAAAGAAGGAGGCCTTGCCACTATATGGGATGCAAGGAATATCCAGCTGCTTTTGGCTGAAGCCAACAAGCACTTCATGGTGACCGTTTTTCAACCCATAGGTAACTCTATTTCCTTCCTCCGTATCAATGTTTATAGTCCTCAGAAATTAGAAGATAAGCTATCCTTTTTAGACACCCTAAATAAAATAATCAGAAGATATCCAAGTTCAAAGTGCATTTTGGGGGTTGATTTCAATATGATTACAACCCTGTTGGAAAAAAAGGAGGTCTTAGAAAACTAAGCAGAGATGCGGAAGCCTTTGCCACCTTCATTGAGACGGCCAAACTGGTGGATGTCTACCCCAAATCTGGCTCCTTCACTTGGAATAATCGAAGGGGAGGTGATAAGCTCATAGACTCCCACCTCGACAGATTCTTAATCTCAGAAAGCATCATAATGGACGGCACCACAGTTGAATCACACATCCTTCCCAGCGGGGGATCGGATCATTGGCCAATCTCGCTCATTGTGGAAGTTTCCAGCACCCCCAGGAACAGACCTTTTCAGTTTGAAAAGTTCTGGTTGGACCACCCCAACTTCCAGGAGATGGTAAAGAAATGGTGGTCGGAACCTTTGGAGTCCAGTGGATCCAAAATGTTCAATCTCCAAAAGAAGCTCAAAATGACTAAACATCAAATAAAAGAATGGAACAAGACTGTCTTCGGTAGTATCTTCCAGGAGAAGATAATTCTCGAGAATAAGTTGGAGCAGATCCACAAAGAAGGAACAGCAGGAAACCTTAGTGCGGAAGCTTTGGAGCAGGAAAAACTTCTCTCGCAGTAATGGCACAATCGCTGCGCTCAAGAGGAAACCTTATGGAAACAGAAATCAAGAATTCAGTGGCTAAAAGAAGGGGAGATGAACACCAAATTCTTCCACAGATCGGCGCTAGACCGTAGAAGCAGTAATAGAATTCTAGAACTGAAAAATGACACAGGGGAAATCCTAAAAAATCACAATGAAATATCTGCACTGCTCTCAGATCACTTCAATTTGATTGCTCAGGAACCTCACATAAATAGGGAGAAAGCTATCAAGGATCTAACGGAAGCCATCCCGAAAATCATAACCGCTGACCAAAACTGGGCCCTATGCAGGGAGATCTCCATGGAGGAAACAGAGGAAGCTATCAGAAGCATGCCCAATGATAAGGCTCCTGGGCCACATGGGTTCACCATCAATTTCTACAAAGCTTGCTGGAGTACTGTTAAACAGGATGTATGGGAGGCAGTGGAAGATTCCAGACGATCGGGAACTATTCTCAAATCCCTCAATTCTACTTTTCTTGCTCTCATACCTAAAGTTGAAGAAGCCAAAACCCCTGACAAATTCAGACCTATTGCCTTATGTAATGTCATATACAAGATTATATCAAAAGTAATAGCCAACAGATTGAAAACGATTCTCCCGGGTATCATCTCTGAAGAGCAATCGGGATACGTGGAGGGCAGACAAATTTTCGACAACATCCTTTTAGCTCAGGAGATGATTCATTCCTTGCATTCAAGGAAAGTAGAAGGTATGCTTATGCAACTGGACCTTTCAAAGGCCTACGACAAAGTCAACTGGAGGTACCTCGAAGCAGTTCTAAAAGCGTTTGGCTTTTGCAGTACCAGGATTAAGTGGATCATGGCTCTAATCAGATCTCCTAGGTATTCTGTCCTTGTCAACGGAGCTCCCTCTGATCCCTTCACTCCCTCCAGAGGAATCACACAAAGGGATCCCTTATCACCTTTTCTCTTCATTATCCTTATGGAAGGCCTCAGTCGAACCATAGCTAAGAAGAAAGCGGAAGGTAAAATACAAGGTCTTAAGCCTATAAGATCGCTTCGGGCCACTACGCACCAACAGTTTGTAGACGATACTATGTTACATGGAACTCCCACAGTGAAGGAGGCGGTTGCTTATAGAGAAATCCTTGACCTTTTCAGCCAAGCCTCAGGTATGGAAATTAATTTCTCTAAATCAACTATCTTCTTTTTCAATACCCACCCAGCTGTCCAATCTCACCTAGCCCGGCTTTTAGGTTTCAGGATTAGTTCTCTACCTTCGAAATATTTAGGGGCTCCTCTGACTCTCAAACCCTGGAAGAAAGAGCATTGGGAGAAAATCCTCGCCAACCTAAAGAAGAAATGTTCTCACTGGACCTTCAGAGCTCTAAATCTAGCTGGTCATTTACTCTTAACCAAAGCCATCCTTCAAGCCATTCCACATTATCTCCTCTCATTACTCCCTGCTCCCAAAGGGATTCTGCAATAAATAAGAATTATCCAGCGATCTTTCCTTTGGAGCAGAAATGGTGAGAAGAAAAAGTGGGCTCTTGTTGCATGGAACAAGCTGTGCATGTCAAAATGTAGGGGAGGGCTGAATCTCGTTGATCCAGAGGTTATCAACCACACTTGTGGAGCCAAATTATGGTGGAGATGGATTAAAAACCCTACCTTACCTTGGGCCAAGCACTGGAAGGAGAAATATATCCCAGATTGTGACACTCAGGATCTCATTAGACTGCAGGAAACCTCGGATGGCTCACCTATATGGAATCATGCCAAGCGGAACAAAAATCTCGTCCAGGATAACAGCTTTTGGGAAATTTGTAACGGCAGGCTGGCATTGTTCTGGGAGGATGCCTGGAAACAATTACCCAAACTTGACTCTCCTGAATTGCTAAATATAAAGCAAGCATATCAAGCTCAAGGCAAATACACTGTTAACCAATACTGGCATCAGCACAGCACTGACGACAATTGGAGGGATTGGATTAACTTCAACAGTGAGAACACAGAGGACAATAATCACACAACTCAACTTTTCAATGAATGCATCCTAAAAAGAAAGATAAGAAAAACGGAAGAGGATGACAAACTCAGATGGGGTCTCAAGGGAAATGGTAATTTTTCACTGAAAGAAGCCATAACTATTTTAGAAAAGAACGAACAGGGAGAGATCCTGCCCTGGAGTAGCAAAGTTTGGGATAATCTTCTATGGCCCAAGATCAGAACTTTTCTTTGGCTCTTAATGAGAAATAAGACCCTTACTTGGGACAATCTTCTCATGAAACGCTTTGAGGGACCTTCTCGGTGCCCCATGTGCCTTGAAGAACCAGAATCTTTGAACCATCTTTTCAACACCTGCGAATGGGCATCGAAATTATGGTGTTGGATGGAAGGGATCCTCAGCAGCTCAGACCGGCAATTAGACTCAATTCACAGTACTATTCTGAATTGGAGAACGGATTTTTCAGGCACACAAAGAGTCAACAGCATCTGGAAATCGGCTCCAGGATTTCTACTTTGGTCTATATGGAAGGAGCGCAACCGAAGGATTTTCCAAGACGAGTACAGGAACATCAATTTCTCAAAAGACAGCATCATAACCAACATCCAGCAATTAATTCAAACTAAATGCAGAACGAACAGCAATGAAAAACCTACAGCTCTGGACTTACGAATTTTAAAAAGCTTCCGCCTGGAGGGAAGTGTTTATCATTCTGTTCCACAACATAGTACCCCTCAACCCTCCTTACGCGAGTCTTGGCAATGCCCACCGGTTGGAGGGCTTAAATTGAATTTTGATGGGGCATCACGCGGCAACCCTAGCTTAGCTGGAATTGGAGGAGTTATACGTAATCAGAAGGGAGACATTCTGCATATCTACTACAGAGCGCTTGGAGAAAGCACTAACAACGAAATGGAATTTGCAGCCCTGGAACACGGCCTCAGAATCGCAAAATCCCGAAATCTCCACAATCTAATTGTGGAAGGGGACTCTTCTCTGGTCATTGCCACTGTGCAAAAATTACAAAGAGGAATCAAAGCTAACAAAGCCATCAAACACTCGATATTAGCCAAAGTCACAGAGAGCATTACAGAACTCTTGGGCAGCATGCAGGGTCTTGTTTTCCAGGCGATCTGACGTAGAGCAAACAAGGTGGCGGATTACCTGGGGAACTGTGGAGTACACAGTCACGAAAGCAGATGGGACAGTTGTTGGGAGGAGGTAAACTGTCCAAATCTGAAAGCCCAATGTACACAGCTGGCACAACACGACGTGAACACCAACAACCGAGCCTAACCGGTAACGGTCCTTTTCACCGGCTCCGTCAAACTGAAAACGGGAGCAATAAATAGGTACTCCATCACACCTATGGGAGGATTGGACAGAAGAAGCGGCGACGTTCAGTACGGGGCAGAACCAAGTATGGGAACCATCAACAAAGATCATGCCACAAGGTTATCCATAAGAACCATTTGAGAAGAAAGGACAAGCAGTCTGAGATCAAGAGAAAGGCACTCAGGAATTCTCCTGCGCCTGCAGGAAAAGATTACAAGAATCATGTGAACACCTTCAATATTAATTGCAATAGTACCACGTCTCTCGCCCCTATGGAAAGCCATTCTCGGGAGCATTTCAAGGCTCCAATCTATTTAACAGGGAGATCGTTCGAGGATTTCACCACCTCTACCCTAAGCTCGGCCAGCATCAGTAGCAAGCAAATTCAAGAAAAGCAGTGAAGTAGCAGGTCGCATAAGTTCAATATGGATGCATCGAGTTGTAGATGTGCGGGGGCTACCCAGGATTTGCGCAATGCGCAGAACATGTATGTTACTAGAGCCTCCACAAGAAGCAAACGGAAAATTGCTGAGTTAGAGGCTAAAGTCAAGCAGGAAGAAGAAACCAAGCAGGAGGGAGCGGTTGCAGATGAGGTCGATTGGATCTGTGACCCGGGCACCCCAGCGAAACGAACAACCTAGTTCATGTGAACCAAGGCGGAAAGTTGGAGGATGAAAACTCTTCTGGCGAAAGCCCTGGACATGAAGGATGCCGACAAGCAGAACACTGAGAAAGAGCAACCTCCCCCGGGCGGTCATCCTGGTAATACTTCCGCTAGCCAGGAGTATATGGATCCCAGAATCTCGGTCGTCCAGGAAGGGGTGGAGATTGTTAACAAGAAGATCACCCTGCTCATCAGGTTGCTCAGGGAAACTATCATCCCGGACCCTGTGGTACAGGAATAGAAGATGAAGGAAGCCCAAAACTTCCAATCCATGCAGGATCTACAAGACAAAATGGATAGGTATTTCCTCGATGTGGGTCTGGACATTACTAGCAGGCTGGGTGGCTTCCCGCGTCCGGACGGTTTCCCTTAGACCCTGGGCTCGCCTGGCTCAGTTTTGGCGTCTTCGACTCTCCTCTAGTTGGTTCCATGTCCTCTTATGTCACATGTCGTCTTCCGGTATATGGTAGTTATCATGTCCATAATCGTCCTCGGGTCTATATGCCGATTTTGGGCTTTCTGTCTCAGCCTTGTATTGGCTTCAGTTTATACTGCCTTTTTTTGTGAGCTATTAATGATAAACCTGTGGTCTTGACTCTGCCGCCCTGCGTGGTGAGCTTTCCAGCTTTCTATCACACTTGCCTATGGGCTTTTTGTTTCATGGCAGTTCGCCTCCTACGCCTCTGATCTGCAAGGCTGTAAGGTGCTACTTCAGTTACTGTCTGCCTTTGCAGACTCGATGTAAATATTTTATCCTTTTTTAATATAACTCTCTGACTTACAAAAAAAAAAAACAAAAAAATTTAATGTTGAATAAAATTAAAATTAGCATACATATATAATTTACCATCTACACAAACGGAAAAACTTCACATATACAAATTGTATAAAATCAATGAGCGATGATAACATTATTACAACACCCAAAAAAATTCCACAAATTTTTAAACCTAATCTCTATAATCCAAGATTATTCATGTTAATAAATCTATAAGGTCTATGTTTGTTATTGATGTTATAATGTTTCTACAAATATATTTATAATATCAATATCAATTTTTCATTTTGAATATAAATATTAACATTAAACCAATTTTTCTAAGGTTAAAAACCCCAAACTTCAAAACCTAATGTTACAAATTAACACAATGCTACATGAACCAAATGATATAAAATTACCAAATATTTTAATCCTAACATCAATGAACCCAAATAAAACTAAAGCTATTAAGTTCACTGTTTAACAAAAATATTTACATAAAAACATATTCACATCAATGGATAGATGCAAAATATATTTTTACATATATTTGTATGTTTAAAATTAATATCTATATTTAATAATAATAATAATAATAATAATAATAATAATTAACATTTAAAGAGATATTGATGTTTAATATTAATACAAAATAGATATTAATGTATTGATGTCTAATATATTCTAGAGATTTTATATTGAATACAATAAATTGAATTAATAAGAAATTAACATTACTTATTATTAATACAGGTTTTACATGGATTCTCAATTTATTTGTTTAAATTCAATTGAACAAAATTTTAATATATAAATATTTTATATCAAATCAAAATGAACCAAGTTTATTATTTAAATCTATTACATAAGATAGATTTTATATTGAAAACACAAAATTAAATTAATAAGCAATTTCAACACAATTTCGACATCCACTCTTAATATTTCTCTTTAAATCTAAATGAACTAAATTCTAAATGCTTCTCTATGCCTTTTTTTGTTCTAATTTTTGGACTACATAAAATAGATTTTATTATTTAAAATCTATAATTTTTTTTTTACCTAAATCTAGCACATATAATAGATGACACTTCTATTAAATTTGGTGTATTTAATGCTTTACTTAAGAATAGGGTTTCATTATATGCATATTTACTCTCATGTAACCCCAAATTTGGTATCATAAATAAAATACTTCAATTTTTCACTTTAATTTGGAATCTACTTTGTATAAAGATAAAATAATTGATTATATTATATAGATATATATTATATATATATATATATATTATAATTGGGCTTCCACTTGATATGAGATGAC
>APFE031527247.1:183065-214734 GCA_000404065.3 Pinus taeda | reverse complement strand
AAATGATCTCCTTTGCTTTATATAGGCAAGCTCTACCTCAAATCATGGACCAATACCACGGGCCAAAACCATAACAAACCAATACCAACAACTCAATACTAGGATCAACACGTCTGTCGAGATGCCATGGTCCAAAAACCATAGGTTCAAATTCCAAGGACTAACTACCATGGACCAAAGGTAAGTTTTCCCACATGAAATAAACTTTTCTCTGCATAAAATGCCGTGAACTTTTCTCCTGAATACTTCTTAATTCTCATCATATTGAGAGCCATGCCATGGGTGTTGCCATCAAGTACAACATTTGTAACATATAATCATACCAGAAACATAATGCCAACATCAACCACCAGCTAATCCTAGTACAAAACAACAGAGAATATCAGAAGAACAAAACCATCATATAGCACCTGAAAGGTCAGAAGAAAGGGAGGAACGTTCTGACAATGCATCTAAACCGAAGATTAAACCGACGCACTTTGACATGGAACAGGAAGAAGCAGCTGCAGCCTGGTTAATTAATATGAACAAATATTTTTAGTTATACGAGTACAATCATAACCTTAAGGCACGACTGGCCATTTTCCAACTACAGGGAAAAGCCACCTTGTGGTGGGAAGAAGTTAAGATTGTGAACGGAGTGACCGAGCAGACCATAACTTGGGAAAATTTCCAAAGGTACTTCAAAGAAAGATATCTAACCGAGCACTTCTACGACAAAAAGACAAGATAATTTCATGACCTGCAGTTGGGGCAGCAGACTATGGACGAATTTATTACCCGTTTTACTTCCTTCCTTCGCTATGTTCTGTATATTAGAGAGGAAAAAGCTAAGGTACAAAGATTTGTTAGCGGCTTGCCACTGTATATGCGGGAAAGGATCGAGTTTGACAATTCGAAGAAGATGGACGAGGCTATTCGTAAGGCCATGAACTATTACCAGCAAAAGAAACAGAAAGGAGAAGCCTCTTGCAGAAGATGGAATGAGAAAAGAGGCCATAAGCCAGCTGGAAACAGTAAAGGGAATCGCAGCGGTGGAAGCAAGGGAATTGGCAAGGGACAGAGCAACAGAACTGCATCGGGAAGTTCACCCAGGTTTAAGATATCCAGTGAGTCTAGAGTGAGTGAACAACCTGCAAGATTGGACAATGAAGGTGAAACAAGGCCCCCAGTACAGTGTTGGGGCTGTGGAGGGCCTCATTATGTCAAAAACTGTCCACAGCGTAAGGGAACTGAACAGTTATCCCAAATCCATGAAGCATTGATAGTTGGCCATGTAGGACGTAGCGTACCAAGGATTAATGCAGCTCTGGATGATCGCCAAGTGCAGTACCAGCCGACCATGGTCGAATTTGAAGGTAAAATCTCAGACCTTACTGTAGCTGTTTTAATTGACCCGGGGGCCACATTAAGTTATATTAGTCCAAAGATAGTGGAACACTGTAAAATGGAACCTGTTAAATTCAAAAATCCATGGCTAGTACAGCTGGCTACAAGGGCCAAGAGGCGAGTATTGACAAAAGTCAATAACTGCCATTTCACAATAGCAGGACACCCAGCAATGGTTGATCTAAATGTGCTTCCCCTTGGTTCATATGACATTCTTTTCGGTATAGACTGGTTAGAAAAGCATTGGACATTGGTTGACTACAAGACAAAGATTATTTATTATCAGGATGAACATGGAGTTAGGAAAGAGGTGCAAGGAATTAAGCGGCCTATGCAGATTCGACCAATAACTGTGTCCCAGCTAGAAAAATGCATCAGAAAGGGGTGTCAAATTTATGATATCCAAGTGGGTTATGCTGATTCAAAAGATAAAACAGCCACGTTGCATAACATCCCTGTAATACAAGAGTTTGCAGATGTTTTTCCAGAAGAAATTCTTGGACTGCCGCCTAAGAGGGATATAGACTTTACCATCGAATTGGCACCAGGGGCTGCACCGGTGTCGGGGGCACCCTATAGAATGAGTGTACCTGAGTTGACAAAATTAAAAATGCAGTTACAGGAACTGCTAGGAAAAAATTATATTTGCCCCAGTGTGTCTCTGTGGGGAGCCCCAGTGTTATTCATCAAGAAAAAAGACAAAACCCTTCACATGTGTATAGATTATCGTCAGCTGAACAAGTTGACAATCAAAAACAAGTATCCTTTACCTAGGATTGATGAACCTTTCGACCAAGTGAAGGGGGCAACAGTGTTTTCCAAGATCGATTTGCGATCAGGGTACCACCAGATCAGAATTAAGGATGAAGACATAGTTAAAACAACTTTTAGAACAAGGTATGGGCATTACGAATTTGTGGTGCTACCCTTTGGGTTAACTAACGCCCCTACAACTTTCATGTGCTTGATGAACAACATATTTCATCGATATTTAGACAGATTTGTGCTGATATTTATAGATGATATCCTGATATACTCTCGCAATATGGAAGAGCACAAAGAACATCTTAGATTAGTGCTACAAACCCTCCGGGAACACCAGTTATATGCTAAGTTTAGAAAGTATGACTTCTTTAAAGAAGAGATATAGTACCTGGGCCACAAAATCACCAGGGAAGGGATTGTTGTGGACCTTGAAAAGATAAGAACCATAATGGAGTGGCAAGTACCCAAAGATGTAGCGGACATCAGATCATTTATGGGGTTAGCTGGTTATTAGAGACGATTTGTGGAAGGCTTCTCTAGAGTAGCGTATTCCATCAACTACTTACAGAAAAAGGGAAGAGCATTCAAATGGACCCTAGAATGTCAACAAAGGTTTGAGCAGTTAAAGCATCTTCTCACCACATCACCCATTTTGAGCATAGTTGATCCTAATAAGGACTATGTGGTGTGTACTGACGCAGGCAAGGAGGGTGCGGGAGGTGTGTTGATGCAAGAAGGTAAAGTGATTGCGTATGAGTCTAGGAAGCTAAAGGAGCATGAGCAGAAGTACTCTGCTTACGACCTAGAATTGGCGGCTGTCATCCATGTTTTAAAGATGTGGTGGCATTATCTTATGGGCATAAAATTTCTGTTGTTGACCGATCACCACAGTCTGACCAATTATTTCAGCCAGCCCACTTTAAATGCTAGACAAGTGCAATGGGTGGACTTCCTAAGCAGTTTTTACTTTGAAATCAAACATTTGAAGGGGAAAGAAAACCGGGTGGTTGATGCCTTAAGCCGGAAGGTACAGTGTCTATACGAAATTTCTTGCAACAAATGGAAAAGCCCCTTCGAGGAAATGATAACGAAGGCAGCAGGACAAGATGCTGAATATCAGCAAATAAAACAACAAGTACAACAATCTACCAGCGAGAAGAATCAGCAAGGATATAAGATGGATGATGCTGAAATGTTATACTACAAACAAAGGCTATATGTACTTGATCAAAACAACGTTAAAAATCTGATTTTGGATGAATTCCACATCAGTCATTATGCGGGACACCCAGGTTACCAGAAAATAATCACTGCAATTCGGAAAAATTATTATTGGCCGGGAATGAAGAGTAATGTGGTTGAGTATTTAGCACGGTGCTTAGAGTGTCAACAAATCAAGGTGGAACATCAGCATCCGGTGGGGCTATTGCAACCATTACCCATTCTGGAATGGAAATGGGAAACCATTTCTATGGATTTTATCACCAGACTGCCTAGAACAAAGAAGAATAATGATTCCATTATGGTGGTGGTAGACAAGTTGAGTAAAGCTGCACATTTTATACCTGTGCAATCCACCTACAGGGTTGCACAGATCACCCATATCTTCATGCAGAATGTGTTCAAATTACATGGACTTCCGAAGACGATAATTTCAGATCGTGACGTGAAATTCGCATCAGCCTTTTGGAGGACATTGTTCGCAGACTTGGGGACTCAGCTGAATTTCGGTACAGCTTATCACCCTCAAGCCAATGGACAAATAGAGCGAGTGAACCAAGTGGTAGAGGACATGTTGAGAGCCTATGTAATGTAGCAACCAACGCAGTGGGAAGAGTATTTTCATGTGGCTGAGTTGGCCTAAAACAACAGGTATCATACCTCGACACAAATGAGTCCCTTCGAGGTCCTATACGGACGAAAATGCCGCACACCCTCAAGCTCGGGTGGACCTGAAGACAAACTAAGATTAGGACCGGAAATGCTTAAGGATATGGAGGATCTGGTGAAAAAGGTGCGCTTTAATTTGAGAGCTTCTCAGGATAGACAAAAGATTTTTGCTGATCGGAAGAGAAGATTCAAGGAATACCAAGTCAATGACCATGTTTATATTAGGATTCAAGCCAAAAGGAGTACACTGCAATGGAGCGGGTGTGCCAAGTTGGCACCTCGATATTGCAGACCCTTCCAAGTCTTAGCAAAAATTGGGCCGGTGGCCTACCAACTCGCCTTGCCAAGTCACATCCGGGTCCATAATGTCTTCCATGTTTCTATGTTAAAAAAATACATTTATGACCCTAAACATGTGATCAGATGGCAGGATATACAGGTGAGGATTAATTCTAGTAGACGAGTCTAAATTTTTTCTTTTTAAGAAAATGATTTAGAACATTGCATGTTCCAGGTCGAACTGGAAGGAGAAGTCTTGGTCGAGCCGCTAATAATTCTCGACCAGAGAGAAGTACAGCTACAGAAGCGAGCTATTACCCAAATTAAAGTGTAATGGCAGCACTTTGGGCCTAACGATGCCACTTGGGAAGATGAAGAGCTCATGAAAAAGGCTTACCCAGAGTTGTTCTTAGTCAACAGACATCGGGACGATGTCCAACTTCAGGAGGGGAAGAAGTAATGCCCCAGGAAAATGTAAATATTTTTACTTTACTGTGGTTAAAAAAAACTGAATATGACATTATTAAATTTGGAATTTAATGGTATTATTATTATTTGTGAAGATAATAAGAAAATGTTTTTCTTGTAAAAAAAATGTTGTCAACTCCTGAGAGGGAAGTTGGAGAAAAATAGTTGCAGTAAACTGCAACCCTAACCACCTCCCCTAACTGGGAAAGTGTTCTTGAGGAGGGAAAAGAGAGGTGGATTTGCGCTATAGAGACAGGCAGAGAGAAAAGGGAAAGAAGACTAAGTCTGGTGAGGACCAGATAGTCAAGCGCAGAGTGCAAATGTTCTTGCTGCGGATAATGATCCTGCAAGACAGCTAGGGGGGAGATTCGGGTCCCGAAGGACGAATCTCGTGGTAATGTGGACAACAAACAACGGTGTACCGGGTGGACCTTCAAGGAGCTTTACTGCTGGAAAGACCAGGTAACTAACCAATCCTCCCGGAAGTCTGTTGGTTAATAGTTCTGAAATTGTTCTGAATTGAAGAGGAAAGCCACTGTTATTACTCCGATTAGTAGTAAGGTGATGGAATGTTTCTTCTTGAATTAGAAATGCACAAGGGGACAGTTGATTATTTTTTTGTAAACTGTTCAGAAAAAAAAAAAAAGAGCCTCTGTGATTACTCTGTCAATAGTAAGATGACAATGGGTTCCTTTTTAAAATTAGTAATGTCGAATGGTATTTTAGAGAAAAAGGTGTTTTAGTGGTAGTTGCAAATAATAATAAAAACACGAACTTTAAACCCAAGGCCAAGAGTGGGGGTTTTAGTTTGAAGATATATATATAGATTCTACAATACTGCAAAAGAATACTCGAGACTGTGCATCATATAACAAGAGGAATACCGTTAGAGAGGAAAAAATCAAAGCAGTAATAAACAGTTAATACTCGAACTGTAGGCGGAACCTACAGTATTCAATTCCTTAGACATTTAATGGTTTAAGAAAAAGAGAACAATAATAATTCTCGAAATATGTAAAGACTTCGACAGCCAAGTAATTTGGACCGATCTCCTAACCCTAGACTTCCAAGGAAGGAGATTAGAACGAAAAGACATAGAATGAAATGAACTACACATAATAAGCACGTACCACAACCATTAAAAGAATCAGGGTCATCATGGTGGTTCATGCCAAACAACGACAATGCTTCAACAAAGAAGCCCGCGTTTCTGGGTATTTCTTCTAATAGATTGAAATTAGACCTGAGTGAAATTTGCTGAATGAAAATTACATTACATTACAAATAGACATGAGGTTTGGTCGCAAAACTGGCTCATGATAAAGAAAACTATTCAAGTGATTCAACCGAACCAGAAACCTTCAAAAGGAAAATCTGGGTAATAAATGCAACATTCAGAATTTATCGTATACAATTAATAAAAACATATATAATTGAACTCCGCATACACATTAAACATTAGTCCAAAGGTTTAACAGTTCTGCATTATGGAAATGGAACTTAATTCATAAACCTGACTATCCATTACTTGAAATATGAGTTTGGAAGAGAACAAAATCTAAGAACCGATGCTGTAGAAATTCATGGGTTTTAATATTTGAAAATTTTCTTGAAATAAAAAAAGACGAGCTTAAGAGTTCATGCCGGAGAATATCATGGGCTCGACTGTGGCTGAGACAACCCCCCAAATACAGTTCAGATGAAATAAAAGAAACAAAGTCCGTGAATACAGTTATACATTGGAACTAGAACTCTCGGGCTCGACCCCTGCTTAAAACACAAAAAAATAAATAAATATATGTCGGATTCTTATATATATATAAATATTACATCAGAATTCAACCAAGGCGATGAACGCGTGAACCCTACTTGAATACTGTCAAGTTTTAGGCCAGAGAAGAGCTTGAGGCCGTAAACATTAAGTATCAAACAAGGCGAGAGGAACCCAGTTCCAGATACAGTGGGTGCCATTTTTTGCAGATAAGAAAACAACAAAGGAAGCGGTTCATAACTCATGAATCGTGACCCTCCTAACAACAAACTCTCCCCAGAGCAGTTATACGGGAGATATGGAAGCTTACCCGTGAATCTGGAGGTGAGAAAAACATGGTAGTCGTGGCTATTTCATCCAGCCAGGTAGTAGCCTCGGGTTGCCATTACCGACTTCATTTGGAACCTGCAAAATCCATGAAAGGCTATTAAGGTCTTGGAAAAGTATAAACAACAAAAGTAAGGATGCAACCAGAACGGAGCAAGTTTGGGAAAACAACTGAATCAGGGAGCTTACCGAATGGCGCAAAGTCCTAGAGGAAAAGCAGAGTCGCTTGGCACTCAAACCTGGGTTGCATACTAAACTGGACGCGGTAGAGAGCAGCTCAAGCGACAGAGAGCGCCAAGGATGAATGAAGTGAGCAAAGGAGATTGCCCAGATAAACTTCCACGAATACCCAAAACAATGTAGAACCCTTAGATCTCCACCCAAAATCCTGGCTATCGATTGCTGGAGGAACCAGAGGGGCACGTCTGTCAAAGGTTTCCATCTCATGCCACGCCACTATGACAAGGCAAGGAATGGACAGCGGGCCAGGTGGAGAGCATCCGAAACTCTAGCTGTGGGCGGAGCATCGTCAGACAGTAACAACAGTACCGTGAAATAAATATGAAATAAATATCAGGGCCAACTCGCATAGTGTAGGATTTAATACAATTGTGAGTATTGTTGTTGGAAAATTTCTCGGGTTATATGTTCCGATAACTACATAATATGCCATGTATAAACATTCAAATGTTAACGTGTACCATCTAATGCTCAAAAAAAAGTTTTATTACCGTAAGTAAATCAGGGTGGGTTAATCAATTACAGAATTTTTTTATTTTCAAGATAGTTAAGGGGGTTGTGACACTTTCCAGATAATGATGTCACCTTAAATTGCTGACGTGTCCGTGTTGCCAACAGCGGCGAACTTATTGTTTCTCGAGTCTCCGGCAGGGGTTGGATTCTCTTACACGAATACAACCTCTGATTATACGCAAACTGGCGATAAACTTACCGGTAACTTGTGATTCTTTTCGGTTTTCTTTAAAAAAAGCCTCGTTTAAGCGATTATGGGAAATCTAAACTTTTTAACGAAGTTTTTGTTTGGCTCCAGCTGAAGAATCGTATGCATTCCTGGTAAACTGGTTTAACAGGTTTCCTCAATATAAATTCTGAAGGTTTTACATTACAGGCGAAAGCTATGCAGGTATATAATTTCTGGTACCTATGACGCATGAACTGCTTTGTTACTTTCAGATAAGATATGATGAAAACTTTGATGCACGACTCATATCTTTTAATGACAAGATAGTTTGGAGATACCTTGTCCTGACATTTGTTAACAATTATGATAATCTTGGTGATTGTAAGACAAACTATGTCAGCGCTCCAAGAAAGATTTCTAAAAGTTGATTTGATTTTGAGGGAAACGTTTATTTTTCATTTTAATGATAATTATTGATTGTAGGATATTACATTCCAGAGCTGGCTTCAAAAATTTTACAGCACAAAAATTTGTCGCAGGCATCATTTATGAATTTCAGAGGAATAATGGTGAGTTCAACTCACACTTGTGACGTTCAGAAAATTTCATCAGTCTCAAATCAAAATACATAAAAAGAGAATCCAACATACAATTTCTTTTCTATCAATGCGCATCTGAAGTTTTCGCATTTAAAACTTGCAATTCGATGGAAAGCCATCTTGTTAAATTCTAAAATGTGGAAACTTCGTTACACAATCAATCTGATGCCCGCACATTCAATTTATGCAGGTTGGAAATGGTTTAATGAATAGTTTAACAGATTTTATTGGAACCTTTCAGTACGCATGGAGTCATGCGTTGATATCGGATCAACTCTATGAGAACGTAATTTTCAACTGCAACTCTTCCAATTTGAATGTAGGCTTGTGCAATGATTTGGAAGCTCTAGTTTATAACGAAATGGGAAATATCAATATTTACAGTATCTATGCTCCCATATGCATAGATAATTCATCCAAAATGGCGAGGGTAAGTGCAGCTTTTATACATATATAATTTTTTTACATTTATTTTTAATGACATTAACAATCAGAAATCAACCCCTAATCCATGGTCCTTTTTCTATATTTACCAATTATAAGACTTATAGATGAAGTTATTCTATATTTAACAATTATAAGAGTTATAGATGAAGTTACGTCGTCAGCAAACCACGCCCTATTTCAACTATGATCTATCTACATATTTATCATAGCACTAGTTTCAAATTCCGACTAAACCACAACCCCTCCATCTAATTTTCATGCTATTCCCAATATATGCAGTAAAGTTAAGTTCAGCCAAGCTCCACATCCCTCCTTTACATCTTTTCCCATGTGTATTTATTTATGTTTGACATCTCGAATAAAACAATGCTTTTGCTAAAGATTGACTGTGCTTATGATTGATGTGTAAATAGCAAGAAGAAGCAGAAATTCCAGGATATGATCCTTGCATCGACAACTACGTATCCGCGTATTTTAATAGGCCCGAAGTTCAGAAAGCCATACATGCGAATGTAACCAACATAACTTATAGTTGGACCCTGTGCAGGTACATCAAACTTTAGACCTAGTTACTAATATCAGTTTTTGTGAAAATTTAATCTTTCAATCTTCTTATAGCCACAACTTATGTGTTAAAATATGGTTTCACGTTACTCCATGCCAGTAATGTTCTTTCTTGGGCGGATTCAGTTTCAACTGTCTTACCAATTTATCGTCAACTAATTGCAAGTGGGTTGAAGATACTTGTTTTCAGGTATAATATAGGACAATGTCATGCCCTTTTTGAGTGTATTATAAACAAATTTAACTGAGTGAAAATAAGATTGGTTAGTATATATCGATTCTTTATGAAAATTTGTATTAGATCCGTTTCCGAACAATCACTTCAAGCTATCCCTCCACCAGAAACCAAATTTTATGGATGATTCAAGTATTTTATTAACAACTTTTTCTTCCTTTGGCTTTCAGCGGAGACACGGATGGCGTAGTTCCTGTGACCGCGACAAGGCTCTCCATCAATGAGCTGAAGCTTCCAATTGACACTCCATGGTACCCCTGAGTGAATGCGGACGAGGTACAAAATATCAGTTTCATTAATTTCACAGATAAAATATTATGATAATATTGATTTGACCTCTACTCAATGGATGCGTTCTCCTGGACGGTGCAGGTCGGTGGATATACTGTGATTTACAAGGGTTTGACATTTGCCACGGTGAGTGGAGCAGGGCATGAAGTTCCGGAATTTCAACAGTCAAGGGCTTTAACGTTGTTCAAATATTTTGTGGAAGAAAAAGCCTTGCCAAAATGATCGGTTTATACTGATATTGCTTGCGGTCTGGAAACTGCCTACCTAAAATGATCATATTTTATCGAAAGTTCATGCAAATAATGGAATACCTGGAGGAATTAAACAGATTTTATTGAACTTGCTTCAATTTGAGCTTGGTGACCCGCGCCTGTAGCAGGAGTTGCCAGAAGTACATGGTCTCGTACATTGTCTCGTTAGAGATAGTACTCGTGAGTCCTGTGGGCACCAAACATCACTAAAGTTGACAAACAAGAAGCCATTATTATGTTATATAGATAAATGCTGTTTTAGCAAATCATTAAAATAAACATTTATAAGAAATCAATATATTGATAAATGTTGTTTCAAAGAATCATTTACATAAATATTTAGATAATCTTAAATAAATATATAATACAGTAAATTTTGTAAAATAAATATTAAAAAGTAATCAGTAAATTTTGTAAAATAAATATTAAAAAATAATTACCAACTTCATGTGTTCAAATAATATTGTAAATTCTCTCGGAGACTTTTAAATTTTATTGAAAAATCAAACTCTCAGTGACAACCCAAGACCGAAACCCTATTGAAAGCCCTGCACTTTTTCAAATTTAAACGCTAACTATGCTCGAGGTTGAAACCTTATATTAATAAGTAATTCAAATTCATTCAGGAATATGATTCATTACAAACGTATGCACATGTTATTAAATTGTTTTTATTAATAAGAATCCAATCTCATTGTTTTTATTAATAAGAATCCAAACCCATTGAAGAATATGGTTTAATACTAATGTGCACATGTTTGGAGATCTTTGAGAAGAGAAATCTTTTTTCTCAGAAAATATGTGGCTCAAAATGTATTTCTTTGAATCTATGTAAAGGCTATTAACCTATTTTATAAATTTTATATTTTACAATTTTATTATATAAATTAATGATAGTAAATTATATTGATAATAATTGGGATATTTTTGTCTATTTGAAATGTTTGAGATAGTTCATTTGACAATGATCTTCCTAGGGAAGTTTTATTAAATTAAATTTTTCTTCTAAGTGAACTTTTATTGAATTAAATTTTTTATTCAAATTTTGTGTTATCTTCCCCTTTCTTTATACCACAAATGAAATGTGTGCATTTCTGTGTTTGATTTGTGAGATAGCTTTATACCATGAAGCTTTCAAAAATATTTCATCTCCACAGATTGTAATCATGAGATCGTCATCATAGCTTGGTGATACGTTGATCACGCAAAACAGTCGTGGATTCAAGAAGTTTGGGGCACGATAGATTCTTGCGAAATAGTCACTGTAAGTTTATGTTATGTTTATTACGCCTGTCTACCAGATTATCAATACCAAAAAATATAACTCCCACATGCAAAAGTGTGAATACAAAAACATATTAGCTGTAATTCTTTAGAGCAACGAATTACCTGTAATTTCGATAGGAATATCCCCACAAGATGCAAATCTTGTGGAAACATGTTCTTGAAATTAATTTGATGTTGTGGGTGTTAAACATATAGGGAACAAGAATAATATGAATGATAAATCATGAGAGTACATTTTTTTATTAACACGAGATGTACATCTATAATACATGTGGTGGCCGTTGGGTTTCACATCTTGGACTCTTTTTGTCCATTTGGCTTCCACACTAACCCATTGAGGATTAGGTGTCCAACATTCCCCCCCTTAATCCGAACAGTTATGTATGAATCTAAGAAGGGAGCTGTAATACAAAATGTGCAAAAATGCATGGCAACACTAGGCTAAATGTGCTCTACGAAATGTTGGTATAAAAGGCGGTGGTTTAAGGATGACCACCAACACTCGAACGCTTAGTGCAGTTCACGGAACTCTTCCAAAACTGGCAAGAAGCTGAAGTCTTCTGCTAGAGGAATTGCTCCTTTTGTTTTGAAGAGGGAAACCTTCAACCATGAAAGGGAGGTCTCACCCCATGATGGTTTAAGGATGACCAACAATTCTGGAATGCTTAATGCAATTCCTGGAACTCTTCCAAAACTAGCAAGAAGCTGAAGTCTTTTGCCAGAGGAAGTGTTCTCAATTTTGTTCCTGGAATTCTTCCGAAACTGGCAAGAAGCTGAAGCCTTCTGCTAGAGGAAGTGTCCCAGATTTCCAACTGAAGGCATGTTCACGAGCATCTTTGTCTCTGGCTACAACTCTGAAACTGGTGTGGCAGGTTGTGGCTCAGGCTCGCTTGATGTGACTTTGAACCCTGTAGAGGACCATCATTTCCCCCCCTGTCAGATACAAGGTGAGATGATGGAGAAAACTCAACTGCAAGATTGTTCAAAACTCTGGAACAAGTTCTGACATGTGATTGAAATATCTTCTTGGTTGTTGATGCCCGTTGCCAAGAAGTGATCCATCCAAAATGAATCTTTGTTCTTGCAGGACGTTTGTTTCTGAAGCATCTGTGTGAAGAATGACTGGTTTTATGACAACGCTTACATGGATGGAGATAAAAAAAGTGATCTTTCAAATGGCCAACTCAGTCACAGTGTTGGCATTTTACAATTTGTTGTTGTTGTTGTGGAAGAGGGGCAGAATCTGGAAAAACTGACAATGAAATGTCATGAGGAGCAGGTGAACTGTCATGGATGAATCCAACACTCTAAAACTGAATGGACTTTGAGTAGTCTGGAATATGAAAGGACAAGTCCTTGTCATATCCAAGACCAGTTCTGTGCTTGTTGTGGACAAGCTATTCCCAAAGTCTGACGATGGGCTTGGGAACTGCAAGCTGAACCTCTGCATCTGCATGTACAACTGCTGCTTTATTTGAATGAACTGTAACATTATTGACTTGCTCCTGATGGGTGGTTATGTCAATGTTCTGAACAAAAATAGGTTCAGAATGATGTCTATTTTGATGTAGCTCTTCTTGCTGTAGCTATGATTCAAACTGCAAAAAATCGATCTTTTCTTGTGCATTTTGCAAATAAGTTTGAATGTCAAAAAGAGTTTATTTGTTGACTTTTACCATACCATCAACATTGGAATGAATTAGGATATTCAATAACTTTAACACATCTTCAAGTCTGGCCATTATCTCAATAGATAAACCCTGATATGCAAATGATTTTTGCCACAATGTTCTCCACGGGGGGTGATTTTCATAAGTTTATTCACTGTACATTGTTTTTAATGCTTCCACATGTAGTAACAGTCTCCAAATAAACTTATATTATCCAATAGAAAATTAAACGCAACGCCCATTAAATGATAGCTACTACATAATGGAATTTTCTCATTCAAAACACTTAATTAAACACTGAACATATTGGAAGATAGAACCTGATAATTAAATGTGAGCGAACAAAAATTAGTAGATATGCAATTATCAGTCCCCAGAATGGCACCTCAACATTTTTTTATGATGTACGCTTCCTAGGAAATGGAAGAAGAGATTCCCTCTTCACCACAGTCCTTGTATCATCATCAAACCACACTCATTCAACTTCTGAGATAGCATACATTCCCTTCAATGCAGCTACAACGATAACATAAGGTGGAAACACGCAAAGAATACTTTAATCCATGAAGAGGGATGAACCTTCAAGGTTTCAAACCATATAACAATCCACCACAGAGAGCGTATGTAGAAGAAATAAAGAATATAAGAGCCAACAATCTTTTTAATTTATTAGATATGCAATAAATCTGACCCTTGCTATCACTATCTTCACCACTATTTTGCTTCTCCATAATGCTGGGCATCCTCCTGCAAACAAAAGGAGTTTGACCTCACTGATTTCTCTTTAACAGGTTCCAGAATTGTGAATTCAATACCGTCTGATTACTCCACCTTGCCCAACAGTCACATGGTATTGATATTCTCATCAACTTCAGTTTCAAGCTTATAGCCTAAAATAGTCCTCCAGTAAAGCTAAGTGTGCACAGTACTTGGTTATATTTCAGTATAAACGAGTCATCAAGTACATGAAAACTCCCGTATGCCAAGCTTAGAGCGTTTCATCTTTCTATTTTCCAGAAGCTAAATGAATCGAGTAGCGATGTTATTTAAAAGAAAACTTTCGTATGCATTTAACCCCAAAGAATCCTAACCATGGTTTCTGTGCTTCAACTTACAAGAAAACTTCAAAATTGATTAATTTTACGGTCAAACTTCAAAGCTTTAAGAAATTGTGAATCAAGGTTTAAGCTTGAAGGAACTTCAAATTGGATTATTTGGGAAAATTCCGACTACAGACTTCAATCATTTTTGAAATAGTATTCTTGAGCTGCATCAGCTTCAAGAAAGCTTAAAATCACCTTAATCGACAAGTGATCTTCCCTTGTAGATGATTTCAAATGTGTTTGAAGCTTTCACGTTGAAAGGGCTAAATTGTTGCAATCAAAGGTCACCCTTTAATCATTTATGGATCATCACTCTCAAAGCTTTACTAGAACCAGCGAAGCTTGAAACTGGCTCAATTTCACGACTTCCTCTTTTAGCAAAACTCTCAACCATGCTCTTCAATCTTTTATCTTCACAAAGGATTGTTTGTAGAGTCAAGCTACTTCCGTCCAGCAATTTTGAACCCGTGCTCTCGAGCCTTTGCAAACCAAGATTTTTTTTCAGATTAAAGATTCAGATGGACAGCTTGAGAGTGCTTGAACACTGAAGATCAATAGGCGCTTTTCCAGGAAGGATGACTGAAACCCTGGTTAGGGAATCCTCCACCATAATAAGAAGCATATGAAGCCATTTAAACGTTTAGAATTCAATAGAAACAAATCGAATACACAGAACTCAGAAACCTAAGAGAGAGCAGTCGAAATGATTGCAGGAACAATGAATTGGAGATGAGATATCTGGATTTATGGGCCAGAGAAGGTTAGCTAGAAGGTTCCCTTACTTTAGCGAGATGTGATGAAGGCACAGAGAAACTTCCCGGTAGCCACCAAGAAATAGTAAACATATAGCCAACAACGTGTTAGAGAAGTGTCCACAAAACGCGAGGGAGTCGTTGGATTTGGTGTTTTCGATTTGAAATTCTCTACAGATGGGTCTCGACCGTCACACCCTCTCTGTTCTCATCGCCCTTTGCGAACATGACGTTAATCCTGAGGCTCTCACTGCTGTTGTCAAAGAATTGCGGAGAGAAGCTGTCGCTCTCCACCAAAACCAAGACCAATCTTAAGGGAGTCTAGCTTGTGGAGGCACCAGCTCACCAGAATTCAGGCGTAGCTACCATGTCAGAGATGTTTATGAATCAGTCAGGGAACTAAATAGTCAGACAGGAAAGAGTAATCAGGTGAATGCAATTCATGCAATGGAGGCGCAGATGCAATAACGCTCCCCTTCTTTTTTTTGTTTATGAAGCAGTCACGCAGAGGGACCAGAGAAAGTAGAGAGGTCAATTATGCATAGAATAATAGCACCTACAGGAGCAGCGTTCAGGCCAGTGGGAGCGTTTTGTATGCGGGTGGAGCAGCTACAGGAGCAGCGTTCAGGCCAGTGGAAGCGTCAGAGCGTGAGGTATGTCAGAATTTTCTATTTAGGGAATTGTGCGCAAAGAATGCAGCTAAAATACAGCTGATAAAACATTCAATGAAATGCAGAACTGTCTTGCACAGAAAAGCCATAAAACAAATGGCTCAAAATAATTATGCACGGCAGGAATACACATACCATGTTAAACACATATGGGAGCAAGAACAATATGAATGATAAATCATGAGAGTACATTTTTTATTAACAGGAGATGTACATTTATAGTACATGTGGTGACCCTTGGATTTCACATCCCAAGGTCTCTTGGACTCCTTTTGTCCATTGGGCTTCCACACTAACCCATTAAAGATTAGATGTCCAAAAGTGGGGAATCGGAAGTGACACTAGTCATGAATTTCATAGATTGTATTGTGTTATGTGATGTTGTCTTTCATCTTTCTTCGCTTGCAACATGATCCCGTGGAAACGCGTTCTTCAAATGAAATTAGCGGCGTTTGATATTGGAGAAGACACTGGCTGTTGATTTCATAGACTGGAAGCTGTTTGTGATCTTTCTCCGCCTCCAAGATACGTGTAAAAACCATAGCATGTAATGGCCATCTGCGATAACCCCATTCTCTCTTTCACCCCTGGCCAAACCTGCAGAAACCTTGTACAACCGCATAATATGTTTCAGGTTTGACACGTTAAATTTAAGAAGATACTGTGCTCTCAAGCTTTACACGGAAAATCTAATTAAATTAGAGACTATAATCAGAAATTTGGAAACCCAATCGTCGGAAATCTTAGGAGTGAAGAAACCACGCGTAAAATGGTTGCTTGGATTCAACAATGTAAGACATAATATACAAAAAGCTTCTTAGTGAACGTTTGGGATGTTTTACACATGATTTTTATTATGTTGTTTATTTGAGAAAAGACAAAGGGTTAAAAATGCGTATTGAACCTGCAAACATCCCTGTAATCTTAAACTAACATCCTTGCAGATGGCAAGTTTTGATGCACAGAAAGATTGGCAACTTGAATTTTGTAGATAATTTGCAATTGACTGCGAGATTTGGTGCGTTACAAACATTACATATATTTCGTAATATTTCAAAATGAGTGGACGAATATGAAATGAGCCGAATTAAATTAAACAATTCACTTTACTCAGGTCTTTAATTCACTTTACTGATTTTAAATATGGGAAGAGTGAGAAATACAGCCCCTTTATGACTGAACGAAGATTTCAAGGAAACAATATGGGAGGAGTGAGAAATACAGCCCCTTTATTATTGAAAGAAGATTTTAACGACTATTTCTTATAGTGTTCAAAAATAACATTTTTGAAAATAATAATTTTTCTAAGATGTTTGAAAATGAAAGTGAGAGTTTTCATTATGGAATGGATAGATTTACACCATCAGTGGTAATTATCTTGTTAACCCTATATTTTTGAATGCAAAGCCTCTGGATTTTTTAAAAAGATATTTGGATTCAAATTGTATAGAGTTTCTGAAAAGTTATTTTAACACTCTAAGCAATTTATATTTTGAAACAATTTCTTAACATTTTAATGGTTAAAATCTACATATTTTTTGGAAGGTTAATAAATATTTTAACAGTAAAATAGCATAATTTCTTAACATTTTAATGGTTAAAATCTACATATTTTTTGGAAGGTTAATAAATATTTTAACAGTAAAATAGCATAATTATAATTTTAAATAGTAATGAATATTTGAAATATTCTTAATTTTTATACACAAAAAAAATAGTTTTATTTCCTTTTCTATTTACATTTTACCATTTTCTAATATGTAAATTTATTTATATCTTATTAACAAGTGAATAATTTATTTCTACTTTTTGCAACTGTAATTTTCCATACATTTTATAATTTTATTTAAATATAAAAATTATTGTTTTAATATTATGTGCAAATTTACTTTTTAGATATATATATTTCCCATGTTTTGATTTTCTTTTCCCATTTTATTACACCTTCCAAAACACATGTATTATTCATCCATGACTGTAGAAGAGGAAAATAAATCTCCAACCGCAAGTATGGTTAGTGGTTACAATAAAGAATAGAATTTGATAAGCAAATTGTTAGTCAAAATCTTTTCTTTAATTATAAAGATTAATCAAGAAAAGTGTAAAAGCAACTGAATTTAATGAGAAATTTGTTTTAAATTTCCAAATAAATTAGGAAAATGTTAAAACAGTAATAAGTAATTTGTTTTGAAACTCCAACTTTGTTGACAACTAACTCAAACCAAATATATTAATATAAAAAAAACACTGAAATCACTCGTTATAAATAACCTTTCCATAAAGATCGAATTCAATTGAACAGGTGTTTTCCCTAAATTCCTCAAATTCCATTGAGCAAGTGTTTTCCGTAAATTCATCATTCTAATAAGGTGATTGTACAGGGCCGAATTCGATTTTACTAAATTATCGTCCGGACCCAATGGAATCGCGGAATTCGCTATTTTTATAATAGGGCAGACCTTGGTAACGATGGTATGAATTAAGATGGCATTCATCTAAATTTGTTAGAGAGACTACATTTTTTATTTCAGTACACAAACAACTACATTTATAAAATACATTAAAAGACACGGAATCGATGAGAAAAATATTATTTATTTATTGATAATATGTGTGTTTATGACAAAATAGTATTCTTTTATATTTAGTCTTTAGTTTTTAAATTTTATTTTGAATTTAATTTATATAAAAAAAATTATGATGTTTTTTTTAATTAGCTGTAACGATGAATTATATTTGTTAATTTAAATTATGATGTGATTTTCAAAAAAAATATTCTCAGGAAACTGGATAAAAATGAGAGAAACTTAAATTCAACAAATTAACTTAATTTATATAAATAATTTAAAAAATAATTAATATTTTATAAAAAAAATTAATATTTTATTATTTAATTTATATTAAATATTACACCGTCAAATTTTAACAATTATTTTTTCCTAAATAAATAATAATAACTTAATTTATAATTTAAGTTTAGAGAGGTCGTAAGTTAAATATTAAATTATTTCATGACATTTTTTTATTCGTAAAATAATAAAATTAAATCAACCTTGAAAGAGTTGGCTGCACATATTTTGTCTTTGGATTTTAACCAAAAAAAAATCATATATTCTTTAACCATACACCAATAGCCCATAGTGTCCAAAAAATCATATATTCTTTAACCATACACCAATAGCCCATAGTGTCCAACTCAATACGATTACAAACTCTTTTAAGATAATGATGTCAGCTTAACTTGCTAACGTATCTGTGCTTCTAACAGCCGCAGCCGCGAACGTATTGTTTCTGGAGTCTCCCGCAGGCGTCGGATTCTCTTACACGAATACAACCTCTGATTATACCCAAATTGGCGATAAACTTAGCGGTAACTTGTGATTCTTTTAGGTTTAAACGATGATGGGAAATCTAAACTTTTTAACGGAGTTTTTGTTTGATTCCAGCTGAAGAATTGTATGCATTCCTGGTAAACTGGTTCAACAGATTTCCTCATATAAATTCCGAAAGTTTTACATTACAGGCGAAAGGTATGCAGTTATATAGTTTCTGGTACCTATGATGAAAACATTGATGAGAGTAATTGCAAGGCGTTGCGCTAAAAATAATGCACGAATCATATCTTTAAATGACAAGATACTTTGTACAGACCTTGTCTTGAAAAGTTTCATATCAATTTACATAAATAAATTTAAACTATTATTTTATAAGTTTTAATTAGATTTTAGATAAATCTCTAATCACTATAGACCCATATAATTATCAAATTATCGCAGCTTGAAACTTCTTTGCGTATAAATAATTTGCAAATATCATGAGTTGTCAACACAGCCATACTTTATACGCAAATATCATGAGTTGTCAACACAGACATACTTTGTGGCTGTTAGGAAAGTATCGAATATTCTCAACGTTGCTGAAAGACAAAAAGACAGCGTTAATCATAATTGTGGACGACATAAATCACACAATAAATTATTTGTTTATGCAGTGGTCCTCTCTACTTCATTTTGGAACTCTTTCTCCTTTACCCTTCTCCACCAACTATAAATACCGCACCTTGATAAGGCTGATCAATAACACAACCTCGGATCGGATTTTCCATCGTTGCTTGCTTGGTTGTCAAGATGCAGAGAATACAGCTTTCCTCAGTAAACTGGTTCAACAGATTTCCTCAGTATCAATTCCGAAAGTTCTACATTGCAGGCGAAAGCTATGCAGGTGGAATAGTTTGTAATATCTATGACGCCTGAAGTGTTTTGTGTTTCATATTAGATATATGACTAAAACTTTTATGAGAGTAATTGCAAGGTGCTACACTAAACTATGCACTAGTCACATCTTTGGTTGTACAGACATTGTACTGAAAGTTGTTAACGCCTGTGATACTCTTGGTGATGGTAAGACGAACTATGTCCGCGCTGCAAGAAAGATTTCTAGCCTCATTTGAGTTAGTAAGAAATATTTATTTATCGTTGAAGGAATTAACGGTAATTATTGATTGTAGCATATTATATCTGTAATGTTCTGATGTAATGCCTCGGAACTGATGTAAATATTTAATTTGTACTGTGGTAAATGGAAGACTAGTGAAACATTATTAACAGTTGAAATTTAATAATATTGTTTTTTTTGTTTAAGTAATGTTTTTTAAAAAGTTGGAACTTCTCAAGAAAAGGGGAAGGCCAGACAATTGTGGAATTCCCGAACCCTAACTGTCTTTCCTTAACTGGAAGGGGTTTCCAAAGAAAAAGGAAAAGGAAAGGAGAACGGGGACAGGGAAGGGAGAAGGAAAAGCTGGCTAAGTCTGGTGAGGACTAGATAGCCAGGCACGAGGTGCAGACAACTTGTTGACAGACACTGGTCCTGCAAGAAGCACGGGGGAGATTCGGTTCGTGTAGAACGAATCTCGTGGATGGGAGGCAAATTAGAAGCAATTGGAAAGAGGTAATCTCGGAGAGAAACAAGGTATTCGAAAGACCAGGTAAGCAACTGAACTCTGTAGAATATTTAAAAAAAAAAAAAAGAGTAGTAAATGGTAGATGAGATGAAATTGCATGACTCTATTCATTATTAAAGAAAATTGCATGACTCTATTCATTATTAAAGAAAATCGCATAGTGTACTCTGGTTTAACTAGCATTGTGTGGAGCATACTCTATTAAATAATAAAACATAGAAAAAAAATAGTCTTGGAATACAAAGGCACAACAACAAATTAAGTTGCTATTTACTAGAATTTATGACTCATTGGCATTGGAAGAGTTACTTCTAGAAAATATAGTAACCGTGGCTATAGGAAGTCAAAATTATAGAACCAGAAAACAATGGAAGTAATATGCACCAGAGGACCTTGTTATGGTCTTCCTGATATAAAGGGAGAGAACTGTATTTTATGATACGGCTAGTGAATGGAACATTCACGAAACAAGAAAACCCTTAAGACTCATTCCTTTATTTATCTATGGGGCGAATAATTGAGGAGTCATTCAACCTTATCGAATCAACTGAGAAAATTGTACACTCATGTAAAAAAAAGTGAAGCAATTAGTAGAAATAATCCATAAGAAAACGGGTTATTAACAGGGGTAAGTATTCTCGCCTCAGTGTGAAAACCATCTTTCTAGTCCAAGAATCGTAGATAGCCAGAAGCATAAGGGTATTCCCTTCAAAACTTAACTGGGCAAATCGATTGGTTAGAGTTCTAGACATTGAGTCACGAGAACTCGGGATTTTAATCTAGTAGCCAGAACACTGGTTTAACCAGGACATGATTTTAATAAAAATTAGCAGCATAAGAAATCAAATGCACTCATAACCAAACTATTTCCTTTATGCGGCACCCAGAAGCACGAAAATTCCCTAAGCTGAGTCAGGAATTAGTCATGCTTGGTATTCTGTTAGGAAAGACCTCAGATATTGTAAATATGGTAAGGAATTAAGCAAAACAAAGACCTGGTAATCATTTCGAATTGAGCTAATTAATAATTGCAGAATGTAGGCATTACAGTCACGAAGAAACATTAACAACATAAATATCTATATAAATATGTATAGTGTTCAACATATATGACTGCCGCGGCATAGCTGGAATAAACCACTGGAAACACAAATGAAACGGGAAGTCCGGCATAACCCAGTTCCGCATTTTACATGCAATCACATTATAGACAATCACTGTATTGTGTAGCAGGGTCCTTCCTGTCTAATCAAGAGTTCTTTGTTTGTAGAAAGGAAAATATCAAAAACGTAACAGTGAAATAACTTAACGGCGGAAAATACAATGTTGTTTGAGGAAATTACTCCAGGTAGTCCCATTCCAGGACCACCGAGAGCCTCAAATTAAAACCGTATTTCAGTTCACTACTACCCTGGACTATGCCGAGGACCCTAATACATATTACAGAGGATTGCATGTCTCGTGCAAAGGGAATCAAAAGAGATATAAGCTAATTGTAGCATTTGAATCCGAGAACCTCAGAGAAACCTCCACTGCTGACCAGAATTCTCTCGCGCATGAAAAGCTTACCCAGAACCAAGGAAAGTGCTTGTGAAAATAGCTGTGCGGATACTATAATGCTGAGCCTCGACCTCATTACCTCCCTCCTGCAAACACAAAAAAAAAATTGAGATTAGAACCCGAATCGATATGGAAGCAATCAACTATAAAAAAATATATATGAGTGTAATAAGAAAGAGCAGGAAACGAAACCTGGTGTGAGCACGAACCATCTAGATACCAAGGGTGGGCTCAGGTTGCACTAAAAATCCTCCAACGGACATCTGTTACAGGAAGGGCTCGCAGAGCGAAGGAGGGAAACAATGAACCAAATCAACGAGAAAAGTAAAGGCTGAATGAGGCATAAACCCTATATGGCGGTGGAGTAATCCTTAAATCGGTTCCAGGCCGTCGGATCTGGAATCCTCATTCTTAATTGTCGATGGAGTGGGAAGTCCAAGGTCGCAGTGGGAAACCCAAGGTCGCAGAACCCAAGCCTCACCTACCGGCCACATCAGTCGGGACGATCACATAGTTAATGCCATATATTAACATTAGATTTATGTGAAAGATTTACATTACAATATCTATGGGCAATGGTACCCGAATGTAAACTCATAATTTAATTGCCGACGGTGGTAGTATGTAAAATAAATGCAGTTAAACTATAATCACATGGGCGCATCGCACTGTCATTGTGACACGTCAGCTGGCATCATTAAAAAAAAAAATATTTTTACTGTATAGTTGGAATGGAGTGTTACAAGTGGTATTAGAGCCAAGTTTTCAAAACTGTGGCCTCTGGGAGATAAATGGTTGAAATAGATTCATTTTATGTTATCTCCATAAATCTAACGAAAAAAATAAAAAATAAAAATTTATAAGTTTGTTGTGCTAATTATTTCCTCTGACCAGGTTCTTAAAAAGAAACAGGGGACGATCAATATGAGAAGGGCAGCCAGCGGACCCCACGGGTTTGTAGTTGGTCAGGGACCAGCAGTAAGCCCCGGAAGAAACCCGGAGTTATGGGTACAGATTGGGGAAGAAACTCGAAATACGAACCATGCGATACTAGAAACAGTACAAGAACTAAGGAATGAAATAGCACGATTACGAGAAGATAACGCTAGAATAACCATGGAACAAGAAAGAATTTTAAAGAGTTTATCAGACAAACAGAACTAGCAATTTCCAAATCCTAGTGCTGAACAACAGAGAGGGTCGGAAGAACAAAACCTCGATACACAACCAGAAAGATCGAAAGGAAGGAATGAAGAACAAGAGGAATGATCTAATAACGCCTCCGAGCAGCAGACATCGAAGAGGCAGTGGATTGAACTGCAAGGTGAGTTTCGCAAAATCAAGCCGCTGCATTTTTACGGAGAATGA
This sequence comes from Pinus taeda, assembly GCA_000404065.3. Lineage (NCBI taxonomy): Eukaryota > Viridiplantae > Streptophyta > Pinopsida > Pinales > Pinaceae > Pinus > Pinus taeda. Next base: position 191,165 of record APFE031527247.1, on the reverse strand, counting down.
GAAGAGGCAGCAGAGGCATCGTTAATTAATATGAACAAATATTTTCAGCTGTACGAATATGATCATAACCTCAAGGCACGCTTAGCTATCTTTCAATTACAAGGGAAAGCCACCTTATGGTGGGAGGAAGTGAAAATAGTGAGAGGTGTAAATGAGCAGAATATTACCTGGGACAAATTTCATAAATATTTTAAAGAAAGGTATCTGACAGAATGGTTTTACGATGAAAAAGCAAGAGAATTTCATGATTTGTGTCTAGGACAGTAGACCATGGAGGAATTTATCACTCGCTTCACCTCGTTACTTCGCTATGTACTTTATATTAAAGAAGAGAAGGCTAAAGTACAAAGATTTATTAGTAGTTTACCCTATATATGAGGGAAAGGATTGAATTTGACAATCCGAAGATTATGAACAAAGTCATACGTAAGGCTAGAATTTGCTATCAGTAAATTAAACTGAAAGGAGAAGTCGCAGGGAAAAGGGGAGCTGATAAAAGAAACAACAGATTGGCTGGAAATGGTAAAGGGAGCCGTGGAGGAAGTAACAGGAGTTTTGCGAAAGGACCGAAGAGCAAAAAATTTCAGAAAAATTCACTCAGGATGAGGCCAACTAGTGAATCGAGAACCAATGAGCCCCCTAGTAAATTGGACAGTGAAGTAACAACAATACCTCCCGTACAGTGTTGGGGCTGTGGCGGACCCCATTATATTAAGAACTGTCCACAATGAAAGGGAACTGAACAGATCTCCCAAATTCAAGAAGCATCGATAGTTGGTGACATGGGACGAAGTATACCCTGGATTAATGCTGCCATGGAAGACCGTCAAGCAGAGTATCAGCCGACTATGGTAGAACTCGAAGGTAACATTTTAGACTTTTCTGTAACTATTTTAATTAACCCGGGAGCCACATTGAGTTACATTAGTCCCAAGGTGGTAGAGCACTATAAATTGCAGGCTGTAAAATTTAAGAATCCCTATCTGGTACAGCTAGCTATAGGGGCTAAAAGGCGAGTGCTTGCTAAAGGTACTGACTGTCCCTTAAAGGTAGTTGGACAGCAAGTAACAGCAGACTTAAATGTGCTTCCCCTGGGTTCCTACGATATTCTAATCGGCATGGATTGGTTAGAAAAGCACTGGTCCCTTGTCAACTGTAAAACAAAGACTATCTATTACAGGGATGAGCTGGGAGTACAACAGGAGATGTAAGGAATTAAGCGGCCAGTAAAAATTCGGCGAGTAACCGCATCTCAGTTAGCAAAATGCATCAGAAAAGGGTGTCAGATTTATGCCATCTAAGTAGGCTATGCGGACTCAAAAGACAAAACAACCTTGTTGGATAACATCCCTGTAATACAGGAATTTGCGGATGTATTTCCAAAGGAGATCCCTGGATTGCCACCTAAGAGGGACATAAACTTCACCATCGAATTGGTACCGGGGGCAGCGCCAGTATCACGAGCCCCCTATCGAATGAGTGTACCTGAGTTGACGAAATTAAAAATGCAGTTACAAGAACTGCTAGATAAAAACTATATTCGCCCTAGTGTGTCCCCATGGGGAGCCCCAGTGTTATTCGTTAAGAAAAAAGATGGAACCCTTTGCATGTGTATAGACTATCGTCAGCTGAACAAATTTACCATAAAAAACAAGTACCCTCTACCTCAGATTGATGAACTTTTTGATCAAGTGAAGGATGCAACAATATTTTCCAAGATAGATTTACGATCAGGTTATCACGAGATCAAGATTAAGGAAGAGGACATCGCTAAAACAATGTTCAGAGCAAGGTATGGACATTATGAATTTGTGGTGTTGCCTTTTGGTTTAACTAACGCACCTGCAACTTTCATGTGTTTGATGAATAACATATTTCATCAATATCTGGACAGATTTGTATTAATATTCATTGATGATATATTGATATACTCCCGCACCATGGAGGCACACAAGGAGCACCTCAGATTGGTACTGCAAACTCTCCGGGAACATCAGTTGTATGCTAAGTTTAGCAAGTGCGACTTTTACAAGGAAGAAATACAATATCTAGGCCACGTAATCATGAGGAAAGGGATTGTAGTGGACCCTGAAAAGATAAGGACCATAATGGAGTGGCAGGTACCAAACGATGTGGTAGACGTTAGATCTTTTATGGGGTTGGTAGGATATTACAGACAATTTATAGAAGGCTTCTCAAGGGTAGCCTGCCCTATCACCTCCTTACAAAAAAAGGGAAAAGCCTTCAAACGGACCCTGGAATGCCAAAAAAGTTTAGGGAAGCTTAAACATCTGCTCACCACGACACCCGTTTTGAGCATAACAGACCCTAATAAAGATTATGTGGTGTGCACTGACACAAGTAAAGAAGGTGTGGGAGGTGTGTTGATGCAAGAAGGCAAGGTAATTGCTTATGAATCCAGGAAACTCAAGGAGCATGAAAAGAAGTACTCTGCCTATGATTTAGAGTTGGCTGCCGTCATACACGCATTAAAGATGTGGCGACATTATCTTGTGGGAAGACAATTCTTGCTGATGACTGACCACCACAGTTTGACCAACTATTTTAGGAAACCCACTTTGAATGCCAGACAAGCACAATGGGTAGATTTCCTGAGCAGTTTCAACTTTGAAATTAAACTTTTAAAGGGAGAAGAGAACCGGGTGGCCAATGCCTTAAGTCGAAAGGTCCACTGTTTGTATGAAGTTTCCTATAGTAATTGGAAAAGTCCCTTCAAGGAAATGATAAAAAGGACAGCAGAACAAGATGCTATGTACCAGCAAATAAAACAGCAAGTACAACAGCTTAAAAATGAGAAAAATCAGCAAGGATATGAAATAGATAACGCTGGAATATTGTACTACAAAAAAAGGCTATTGTACCTGATCAAACCAATATAAAAAAAATGATTCTTGATGAATTCCATATCAGCCACTATGCTGGACACCCTGGGTATCAGAAAATGATCACAACAATTCGTAAAGAATACTATTGGCCAGGAATGAAAAAGAATGTGGCTGAGTATTTGGCAAGGTGTTTGGAGTGTGAACAAATTAAGGCTGAACATCAACATCGAGCAGGGTTATTGCAACCATTAGCCATTTCGGAATGGAAATGGGAAACCATTTCTATGGACTTGATAACAGGACTGCCTAGGATGAAGAAGAATAATGATTCTATTATGGTGGTGGTCAACAAGTTAAGCAAAGCAACACATTTCATACCTATGCAATCCACTTACAGGGCTGTACAAATCGCCCATATCTTCATGCAGAATGTGTTTAAATTACATGGACTTCTGAAAACGATAATTTTGGATCATGATGTGAAGTTCACATCAGCCTTTTTGGGGACGCTCTGTACGGAATTGGGAACGCAGCTGAACTTCAGTACAACATACCATCCCCAGACCGATGGACAAACAAAGCGGGTGAACTAGGTATTTGAAGACATGCTACGAGCATATGTGATGCAACAACCAGCATAATGGGAAGAGTATTTTCATTTAGTTGAATTTGCATACAATAACGGATATCATGCTTCTTTACAAATGAGTCCTTTCGAAGTATTATACGGACGGAAATGCCGCACACCCTCGAGCTGGGGTGGCCCTAAGGATAAACTAAGATTGGGACCAGAGATGCTTACGGAAATGGAGGTTATGGTGAAAAGAGTACGCTCCAATTTAAAGGTTGCTCAAGTTAGGCAAAAGAGTTTCACTGATTGGAAAAGGAGATTCAAAGAATACCAAGTCAGTGACCATGTTTATGTAAGAATTCAAGCCCGAAAGAGCACGCTACAATGGAGAGGGTGTACAAAGTTGGCACCCCGATATTGTGGACCATTCCAAGTCTTGGCGAGAATTGGGCCAGTGGCTTATCAACTTGCCCTGCCAAGTCACATCCGAATCCACAACGTCTTCCATGTGTCTATCTTAAAAAAAATACGTTTATGACCCCAAACATGTAATCAAATAGCAAGACATACGGGTAAGGATTAGTTCTAGTAGATCAGTTCCAAGATTTCCTTTCAAGAAAACTGGCTTAGAATATTTCTTGTTGCAGGTCGAACCAGAAGGGAAAATCTTGGTCGAGCCGCTGAGCATTCTCGACTGGAGAGAAGTACAACTGCGGAAGCGAGTTATTACCCAAGTTAAAGTGCAATGGCAGCACTTTGGGCCTGACGAGGCCACTTGGGAAGACGAAGAGTTCATGAGGATGGCTCACTCGGAGCTATTCTTAGCCGACGGACATCGGGACGATGTCCAAATTTCAGGAGGGGGAGATGTAATGCCCCGGAACTGATGTAAATATTTAATTTGTACTGTGGTAAATGGAAGACTACTAAAACATTAATAACAGTTGAAATTTAATAATATTGTTTTCTTTTGTTTAAGTAATGTTTCTTTAAAAGTTGGAACTTCCCAAGAAAAGTGGAAGGTGAGACAGTTGTGGAATTCCCGAACCCTAACCGTCTTTCCTTAACTAGAAGGGGTTTCCAGAGAAAAAGGAAAATAAAAGAGAACGGGGGGTCACTGTGTTGTGGAGACAGAGAGGGAAGGGAGAAGGAAAAGCTAGCTAAGTCTGGTGAGGACCAGATAGCCAGGGACTAAGTGCAGACAACTTGTTGACGGACAGTGGTCCTGCAAGAAGCACGGGGGGAGATTTGGTTCCTGTAGAATGAATCTCGCAGATGGGAGGCAAATTAAACGCAATTGGTAAGAGGTAATCTCAGTTTCTGGGAGAGAAACAAGGTATTCGAAAGACCAGGTAAGCAACTGAGCTCTGTAGAATATTTTTTTTTAACAGAAAAAAAAGAAGATGAGCAGTAAACGGTAGATGAGATGAAATTGCATGACTCTATTCATTATTAAAGAAAATTGCACATTGTACTGTGGTTTAACTAGCATTCTGTGCGGCATATTCTATTAAAGAATAAAACATAGAAAAAAACAGTATTGGAATACGAAGGCACGGCAACAAATTAAATTGCTATTTACTAGAATTTACGATTCATTGGCATTGGAAGAGTTACTTCTAGAAAACATATTACCCCTGGCTATAGTAAGTCAAAATTATAGAACCAGAAACAATGGGAGTAATATGCACCAGAGGACCTTGTTATGGTCTTCCTGATATAAAGGAAAAGAACTATATATTATGATATGGCTAGTAAATGGAACATTCGCGAAACAAGAAATAATGTATAACCCTTCAGACTCGTTCCTTTAATTACCTATGGAGCGAATCATTGGAGGAGTCAATCAACCTTATCAAATCAACCTAGATAATTGTCCACTCATGTAAAAAAGAAAAAAGAGTGAAGCAATTCGTAGAAATAATCAATAAGAAAACGGGGTATTAATAGGGGTAAGTATTCCCGCCTGAGCGTGAAAACCATCTTTCCCGTCCAAGACTCGTAAAAAGGCAGAACCGTAAGGGTATTCCCTTCAAAACTTAACTGGGCAAGTCAATTGGTTAGAGTTCTAGACATCGAATCACGAGAACTCTGGATTTTAATCTAGTAGCCAGAACATGGTTTAACCAGGACATGATTTTAATAAAATTAGCAATATAAGAAATCAAATGCACTCATAACCGAACTTTTTCCTTTATGCGGCACCCAGAAGCACAAAAATTCCCTAAGCTGAGTCAGGAAATAGTCATGATTGTTATTCTGTTAAGAAAGACCTCAGATATTGTAAATACGGTAAGGAATTAAGCAAAACAAAGACCTGGTAATCATTTTGAATTGAGCCTAATTAATAATTGCAGAATATAGGCACTACAGTCACGAGGAAAGATTAACAGCATAAATATCTATATAAATATGTACAGTGTTCAACATATATGACTGCCGCGGCATAGCTGAAATAAACTACTGAAAACACAAATGCAACGGGAAGTCCGGCATAACCCAGTTCCGCATTTTACATGCAATCACTTTATAGACAATCACTGTATTGTGTAGCAGGGTCCTTCCCCTCTAATCAAGAGTTCATTGTCTGTAGAAAGGAAAATATCAAAAACATAACAGTGAAATAACTTAACTGCGGACAATACAATGATGTTTGAGAAAATTACTCCGGGTAGTCCCATTCCAGGACTGCCGAGAGCCTCAAACTAAACCGTATTTTAGTTCACTACTACCCTGGACTATGCTGAGGACCCTAATACATATTACAGAGGATTGCATGTCTGGAGCAAAGGGAATCAAAACAGAGATAAGCTAATTGTAGCATTTGAATCCGAGAATCTCAAAGAAACCTCCACTGTTAACCAGAATTCTCTTCACGCACGAAAAGCTTACCCGGAACCAAGGAAAACGCTTGCGGAAACAGCTGTGCGGATACTATAATGCTGAGCCTCGACCTCGTTACCTCCATCCTGCAAACACAAAACAAAAACTCAGATTAGAACCCGAATCGATATGGAAGCAATCAACTGTAAAAAAAAGTATGAGTGTGATAAGCAATAGCAGGGAACGAAACCTGGTGTGAGCACGAACCATCTAGATACCAAGGGTGGGCTCACATTGCACTAAAAATCCTTCGGCGTACATCTGTTACAGGAAGGGCTCGGAGAGCGAAGGAGGGAAACAATGAACCAAATCAACGAGAAAAGTAAACGCTGAATGAGGCATAAACCTGATATGGCAGTGGAGTAATCCTTGAATTGGATCCAGGCCGTCGGATCTCCAATCCTCATTCTTAATCGTCGATGGAGTGGGAAGTCCAAGGTCGCAGTGGGAAACCCAAGGTTGCAGAACCCAAGCCTCACCTGCCGGCCACGTCAATCCGAACGATCACATAGTTAATGCCGTATATTAACATTAGATTTATTTTAAAGATTTACATTGTAATATCTACGGGCAATGGTACCCGGATGTAAACTCATAATTTATTTGCGGGCGGTGGTAGTATGTAATATAAATGCAGTTAAACTATAATCACATGGGTGCATCGCACTGTCATTGAGACACGTCAGCTGGCATCATTAATTTTTTTTTTATTTTTACTCTATAGTTGGAATGGAGTCTTACATATGGTAAAACCGATATCTACCGTGGAGACATTTTTGTCGAACTTTGAAATCTTCAATTGATACGTAGGTATGGCAGGTGTAAACCGGAATACGTGCAAAGAGCGAAATATGTGTCATTTTGAACAAAAAGTTGGCGATATCACTTTCCCACGCTGACCGGAGGAAGACAAAGACCTAGTGTAAACATTCAGGAAAAAAATGTGCACTCTCATTGTGCACTATGAAGTAAGAATTAGAGATCGTAGTACTCTCATATTGCACATGCAAGTCTATTAAACGTCACTGTCATGTAACATAACTTCTTGTATTGCTTATTTGACACAGTAAAAAATCATTTCAGTGTGGATGACGTTAAAAATTGAGCTATGAGGAAAAATAGCTGTACGTAGGAGATTGCGTTAGATTTCTTCAGGATGACAACCTCACCCACATATTCACGTTTTCATGTTAGTTTCGTGCTGCCCAGCTTCATTAAAAAAAGTTGCCCTCTCTGTCTGCGTGTGGACTTTCTCGTTTGACGACGACGTTGTCACTCCTCAGAGTTCAGATAGAGGTTTAATAAAAGCATTGCAAGAGGATTTCCACTTTATTATTTAATTATTTGGGAATTTTAACTAGCCATCCTCCTCACTGGATCTAGAGTTGGCTGGCCATAGGGTAAATAGTTTAGCTGGTGCTTCAATAAATCAAATCTAGAATCAAGTCAAAATATAACTTACAAAAATAAAATGAAAACCTCAGGTTTTTTAACTAGAGTTTTTAATAAAAAACCAAAAATATATACCATTGCACATTTTGACATTAAGACTAAAAGCTTGCGTTGCCCAGACTAAAAGGGTTGGAATTCCACTTTGCCCAAACTTTTTAATTTTTTTTAAATGTAATTGATGTGAGTAATTTTTTTAAATGAGTTTATCAGTGCACATTTTGAGATTAAGACTAAAAGCTTGCCTTGCCAAGACTAAAAGGGTTGGAATTTGAATTTGCGCAAACTTTTTTTTAATTTTTTAAATGTAATTGAGGTGAGCAATTATTTTAAATAATTTTTTTTATTTTA
>APFE031527247.1:156795-181803 GCA_000404065.3 Pinus taeda | reverse complement strand
ATAAAATAAATAATTAATTTCACAACTAATTCTTCAAAAACTCCAATAAAAAATCAAGTTAAACTATAATTGGGAGGAAAACCAAAAAACACAAAAAAAAACACACTCAATTATAAATGTTGTTTTCCATTAAAAGAAACAAACAAGGATACGTTTCATCCAAATTCCACTATCAAATCTATTTGTTGTTGTTGTGATTCCTCATATTTCTTTTATTTTTGCATGTATATGCTACAAATTTGCATCTTTCCAAATAAGCATGTCATAATTTAATAAGATTTAGATGTTATGATACTAAAAATAATACAAGCTATTCGTAATCATCATTTTTAACCATAATCAACCAAAGTTAACCATAGAAAACCATGGTTAACATGGTCCACCATGAATAACATCACAATATTAAATAAGAAATAGGAAATGTGGTAATATAACCTAACCCTTAAGTGTAACATACCTCCTCAGCCTATTCGGGAAAATAAGCACTAGGCTCCATAAGTTTAAATTTTTTCTTCATTTACAGTGAAGGTTCACCCCATAGCACAAATATTATGTTTCTTTTATTACATGTCCATTTATTAGTTCTGCAACTATACTTATCTTCAAAACAACATAAGTAAGGAATCCACAACACTACATACTCTTATAGTTTTTGCGAGGTCCATGATGGGTCATTTAGATTACTTATACCACTTAATATCATATCTATCACAGGTTGTAGAAAGGGAGCATGCAACCCATACAATTATTCTCTATGGAATCATTAACAATATCTTGCATCTAGCATGAATCATAATTATCGTACTACATGCATAGTCAAAGATGTCAATGTCATAACTCCTAAGCAACATGAAAAATAACTACTCCAGTCTTTGTTTCACATGCATAACTTGCTTGTCTAGTTTCCTTCGATGAAATACTTATGATAGACACGGCATGGATGACCTGAACCATATAGATGCATTATCACCTAAACTGTTCTGCATGCACCATGGTCCTATGCCAATTTAAAACATAGATGCCATCTAGTATTAACTTCAATATCTATTCCAACCATGACCATCTCAAAGAGAAGTATTAATGAAATCATTATCATAAATATACACTGCCCTTATTATTACCTATAGTATAAAAAAGTCATACTGACATATATATATATATATATATATATATTTATATATTATATATATATATATATATATAGCAAAACCAGACTTAGCATATGCACCCATTTTTAAGCATAGTCAATGTTAAACCTTAAGCTACTTTATGTCAAGCAATATAAGAAAATATACATTTATCTTCTTCCTCGTGCATAGGGTTTACATAAGTTAAAAAAATGACAACAAGAACATGTATTTCATCCGTACTCATATGTCATGTTCCTTTACTACATCTTAGACTACTTCCACTTATGCATGCATCTAAAATCTTCTCACAAATTTCAATTAACATAGGTAATCTACTCATGTATAACGAAGGAAATCATGCAAAGTTTTCCATAAACTAAATGAATTTGAAATGGAGAGGAAAGAAGCATCATAGAAAACATTTTGCGCAAAAGAATCCTACTAAAACATCACTTGGAGAGTGGAGCACCACCACCCAACCATGAATCACCTTTGATTCCCCTCGAGTTGAGGTTCTTTCCATGGATCAACTGCCTCCAATTGATCTATGCCATGGGTATTTAATACACTCTTTCATGATATAGTTTCCATTAGTGGTGTCCCACTTTTATGGATTTGTTTCCATTTGTGTAGGTCTTTCTCCTGAAAATCTCGCCTTTATCTCCCACGAGGCTTTTCCTCATAAAATCTTGCCTTTATCTCCCACAAGGCTTTTATGTTTTTTCCTTGATGGATATTTATCTCCAATCCATCCAATCTTATCTAGAATCACATCTAGAATCTTATCATAAAAGACTTATCCCTATCCCATTACTCAAAGGGATTTGGCAAGAATCTCATATCTTGGTGTCTCGCTTTTCCAAGTGATTTATTTATTAATTTATTTAATAATATATTTGTTTTCCATATTTCATATCACACTTAGATTTTCTCAGCTTAGGTTACAATAGTCTAACACACAAGGGAGCGGTGTTATATACTATACCTTTAAATTTTACACCGTCCTCAGTGTATTCCTGCATCAAGTCCTCATTCACAAGGAGTTGGCTTCTAAATCCATCGCTCTCATGGCCTTGCCACCTGATGTAAATCTTCCGATGTATATCGGTTACAAGGAGTGTTCCCAACACATCTCCTTCCATAGCTACCTGTAACATTATTTTCAACATTTTGTAAGAAATTTTAGTTGCAAAAATGCAACTAGGTTTACCATGATCAATATCATAATTTTTTACTCAATACTACTAAAAAAACTATGGATTATATTTCCCATTATTCATTTTATTTGAAGAATGCATGTTCTCCCCCTGCATTCTTTCAAGCCTTTGTGTTCTTGCCGAACAATTGCTTCACACAGCGTCTTTGCATACAACAAGTCAACTAGCATATGCAGAAAACTTTATAACATGCTAGCTCACATATCATTATAACCAAATAAACTCATCATAATCATATGTATGCCATATTGCAAATAAACCATTGCTACTTACCCTTGAACCTCTTCTTAATTATTTTTGTTGTGCAACTTCTAGGCTGGTTGCCCTGCTAGACACCCACCCAGTGTCTTCATGCATACTTGCACATAAGGTGCATTACACACATAGCTATACAGATCATGTTTTACTCATACCATGCATATATCCATACGGGTACCATATGTACTACTTGTACATAGTACTATCTGTACCACTGCACATCATACCATGTCCATAGCATCACCTGCATGACATACACTTATCCACATGTTTTTAATGATGTTAGTAGTATTCCAAACATTCCTTTATGTATTTCTGGTAAGTAGAACAATTCTGTTTAGTTCCTTGATAAGGACTTTCATGAACCTGTTCCATTTCTATAGCAATCATCATGCACCTACAATAGTGTCATAATAGTCATCATGCATACTATAAATCAATCATACCCATAACTTTTAGCTTTGGGATTTAATCTATCACCTGTACCAGGTTTTAACGACAATGAAATATGCCGTAAAGTGGACTATGATACTCCATCTATCATAGATATTTGAGGTCTCATGCTTATCAGAACAAATTTGGCCAGTTCATAATAATTATTCCTTACTTAAATAATCATGTCATATGATTTCCTTCTTTCAACACCTTGTTGGTTCATGTAGGTCAAAACAATATGCACCTACATACAACTCCCAAATATGAGTTATAAAAGAAAAATTATACCATTCACATGTTCACCTTCTTGAGACCAAAATATTGGTTATTCTTTCTTATCTCATTTGTTAATTTAATGCTAACATTAAATTTTTAGATCATTATGAGTGTTGATTGTGCAGATAAAATATTTTTTCTTTACCTAATTCATTCTTACTAATTCAAAGGCATTTCCCGAAGAAGCATCAAGACTTACTTCTAGTTTTCCATTTTGTATGTACAATGGATGTGCTTTTGAAGTTAGTCTATTGACGTCCTTATCCTATCTATAAGTATGTATACAATAGGTTGTATTGTTTTTCACACATACCTGACAATCTCATTTCTTAGTTATATTAACATGTTCTTTATGACGCTTACTTTAGTCAATGAGAATTTTGTATATTCCAACCTATGCATGTTGAATTAACTATTCATAATTATTCATTAAGGTGATCATTTTCTTATTAAAATGATTCATTTTTTGGCAACCATACAGTTTTAAAATTTTAAATATATTAGGTTGGTCATGTCATCAAATCTATCAACCACATATTTCTTACTGAACTAATTGGTTTTGATTTTGTTTCAATAAAGTTTGCCAGAGAGTCTCTCTCCCCCATAATATAACTATCCAACAACTTGTATGTTTATCATTTGTGTAATGATTAATTTCCATTTTTCTCATATATTCATTTAATGATTGTTAAGACATCATAGTTTAATCTTGGATTTCTTATCCAAAACCAATTACACCCTAGATTTCAGGGTAACTTCTTCTTTGATTTTATCATAGTTTAGTTGTGAGAATTCATGATTATTTCACATATTAAGGCACATCGATGCAACTCATTGTATCCCATAATGTGTCTTACATGCAAGTCATACCTGCCAATGTACAATTCATATTCTTCTACTGTATGCTTTATTTGACAACCAAATTAATATTGTCTTAATATGATGACTATTCTTTCCAATGACTGTCAATTATTTAATTATCCTGTTATAAGCCTCTCTTTTCAATCATGTCATTGTATCCACATAAGAGTGTTTATCCATAGTGTAAATTTTAAAATTTTTACCGTCTATAATAACTTTTTAATATTAATAGTCATGCTATTTTTCCACTTTAGCACAGCTTTATGTAACATACCGAAGTAATTTTTGGCATCCATATACCGGATATTCTACCCCTCAGAGCATCATCTTATCATCAATATAAAATCATAGCCAATTTGCGGATTGATCCATATGATGGCAACATTAAGTTAAACAATAGCTATGTCTATCACGACTTCATCACATATCGTCGTCATTTTCAATATCAAAGCAACAATATTATTCAGCTAATCTCGAACCCGTTCTAATAGTCATATGCAACATAGCGTAGCATCAATTATTCATGCCATATGTGTATATTATAACCACATTTAAACAAAATCTAACATCGTCAATTTTAAGCCACTTGTTCATTATGACGTATAGCATGCAATAACAACTTATTTATAAGATTTTTTTCATATAATTGTAGGAATTTGATATCTACCATATTCTTTCCAAGGTATCTTAAATCTAAGGTTTTAGACATGTGATAATGCTCATAACTTGATCATGCACTTCTTTGTTGCTTATCATAAGAAAACACACACACACACACACACATATATATGCACACAAAGGTTAAGGTACAACTTTCAAGCAACTCGAGAATATTCATATCAATATAAAAGTATTCATGCATACTTTCTTCTTAATGATATCTTCTGCTTAATGTTCTTATTCAACCATCCACAATATTTCACTGGGACATACTCTGGAACTTATAGTTAAAAATATACGTGAGATTTGATTATAAAATTGTACTACGAATATTTATTTGAAGCCCTCTAAAGTGTATCAGTGAGAAATTTCCGAGTACTAGACATTAAGCAATTGGGTCGCATCCTTTACTAAGAGCCAATAAAAACCAACTCAATTTACTATTCCCATGAATGCTCGTAGAAAATTATATGTACTCTAGGTACGCTCCAAAGGGTGGGAACACAACACATCTAAGAAGTGGTATTAAAATTCTTCAAAAGATATCAATTTTATAGTAAAATGCGGCTGTAAATATCATGAATACCATACCATCCAAAAATAATTCCTAGGGCTATAATACCTCAAGGCTTATGGGAGTGTTTCAATTTGTGCTCATCTAGCCACACGATTCATAAAAGAGATGCAAAATATTTCTAGCGACCACCTTATTTGTTCTAAATAACAACTATGACATACCTTGCCACTTGCAACCACAACAACATTTCCTTTCTTTCCCTGACCAGGAAGGAGAATTCTTAAGGTATATTTAATTAGTAATATGATATATTCCATGGGGATACAAAGATCTTTGACTTTTCCTCTGTTATTCAAACAGGGGAGACCATTTCTTTTTTTAAAGAGGGGAAAAAAAAGAAGAAAGAAGAAAGAAGAAGCTCGAATAAGTTTCTCAATTGTAATAAATATGCCAACTTTCCATTTTAAATCTGAGTCATATAAGGGGATATGAGAAAAAAGTTAAAAATTACTACGGACATGAATTGACACTATAGAATCATGTAGCAATTCACAAGAAGGCATGAACCATGATATTAAAACAAGTATTTAATTGCATGATATCATGAAGAACAACATTTGAACAACAACATCATCCACTCTCCTCAGTGATTGTTAGTGCATAATTATGTGTGCACGTTATTTAATTATTTGTGCACTCCTATAACAAAAATACACACAATAAATAGTTTTGTAATTACCCAAAACATAGCTTCAGAGTTATCGATTAAAGGTTGGTTACTCCCGTTAGCATTGCTTGATTTTAACATGCATTGATAGATCCTAAGTTGAAGTAAGGTTGACTTGGAACATTTGTCTATTTTAAGCATAGCTAGTTGAGTTGTGGTTTAGTGAACTGCAAATAAGCAAGCAGTTAGAATGAAACATCTTCACTATAACAAGGAAGACTAAAATATGTGGATTGTTTTCTTTTCAGGGAGAGCCCACATCTTTGGCTGGATAGACTTATAGATATCTCTTTTTCTGATTAGTAATATGGAGCATCCATTGTTGTGAAAACTGTATTGAGTCATCATGATTATAATCTTCAATTCAACCCATTCAACTTTCTCCTCCTTCTTACGTGAGAGAGAAATGAGTGGGCGGCTGGGTAATGAAGTCATGACTCCTCAGATTTACGACCAGCATGCCCCGCGTGGAGCAAGGCTAATCGCATGGCTGTCGGTGTAAAGAAATCAAGTGAATACTTACCTCAAGCTGACATATGTCCACCTTCTTAGGTCGGGTTTACCCAATGTTAATTGTGTTTTTATTTGGGACGTCATCCTCAATTCATGAATTACACTACTACGTGCTGCGTGATTTGTCATTTTAGCATTGGATGTGATTTTTCTTTTTTCCAAATAAAATAGAATAAAATCATTTACATGGGCATGAGTATGGATGTGATGGGCCAAGGGGCCTGAAAGTTGTTGTATCAATATGTGAAATAATGAAGAAAAAAGAAAACTTAACACAATCGGTTATACATTTACCAAGACAAGAAACTGAATTGGATTGGAATTTATTATTCAACAATGATTCTCCACTCATTACATTTCATGGGCATTTGTTAGTTTTATATCATCGACCGTCATTACATAACTGAAATTTCAGTATAAAACTGTCTAGTTACATTTTACCCAAAGTTACTAATTCGTTGTCAAACTAACAAACTCCACCTTGACAACAATTTTCCTAATCCCTTGCCCATGCCAATTCATCATCTTTTCTGCAAGCCAAGAGAAGCTAAACACCATAGCACCTTCTCTACTGTAACTGGCTTTGTGAATATGTCTGCACAATTCTCTCGTGTATTGACCTTTTTAAGAGCTACTTTTCCACCATCGATCACATGTCTCAGAAAATGATACCTTACATCAATGTGCTTGGTTCTGCTATGATAGGCAGGGTTTGTAGCCAAGTGAATAGCACTTTGACTGTCACAAAGTACATTCAATTTCTTCTGCATTCTTCCAATTTCATTGAGCAGACCCTTTAACCAGATTGCTTCTTTACTAGCATCTGAAGCAGCAATATATTCGGCTTCGGTAGTGGACAACGCAATTGTTTCTTGAAGCTTTGACATCCAACTAATTGCTCCACCTGCAAGAGTAAAGACATAACCTGTAGTGGATCTTCTTTTGTCCAAATCACCTGCATAGTCAGCATCTACATATCCACAGACTAATCCTTCACTACCATTAAAGATGATGCAATGGTCACTTGTGCCTCTTAGATATCGAAGCACCCATTTCACTGCT
This sequence comes from Pinus taeda, assembly GCA_000404065.3. Lineage (NCBI taxonomy): Eukaryota > Viridiplantae > Streptophyta > Pinopsida > Pinales > Pinaceae > Pinus > Pinus taeda. Next base: position 174,147 of record APFE031527247.1, on the reverse strand, counting down.
TGCCAATGTTATTTACCTGGATTTGCCATGAACCTACTGACAACTCCAACTGCATGTGAAATGTAAGCTCTTGTAGATACCATCGCATACATTAAGTTGCCTACAGCATTTTCATATGGTACATGAGACATGTACTGCTTTCCTTCATCAGCTCTAGGACTCAAAACTAAAGAAAGCTTAAAATGGGAGGCTAGTGGAACATTAACAGGTTTCACATTGTTCATAGAGAACTTTTCAAGTACTTTCTCCACATACTTCTACTGTGATAACCAGAGCTTACCATTTTTCCTCTCTATGTATCTCCATGCCCAAGATATGTTTTGCTGCTCCAAGATCCTTCATATCAAACGTCCTAGAGAGTTGAGCCTTTAACCTATTGATCTCTTCCATGTTTTTGCTTGCAATAAGCATATCGTCAACATACAAAGCTAAGATAATGAATACGCCATTGAAACTTTTGAAGTATACACAATGATCATACTCACTTCTTATAAAGTTCTGGCTCACCATGAAAGAACCAAACTTCTTGTACCATTGTTTGGGAGACTGCCTCAGACCATACAATGATTTCCAGAGCTTGCAAATTAATCTTCTGTTGCAACCTCGTACAAAACCTTCTAGTTGTGCCATATATATCTCTTCGTTCAAATCACCATGTAGAAAAGTTGTTTTAACATCTAACTTCTCTAACTCAAGATTAAGTAACGCAGTTAGTGCCAACATAGTATGAATAGAAACAAGTTTTACAACTAGAGAGAAAATCTCATGAAAGTCTATACCTTCAACCTAAGAATACCCTTTTGCTACCAGTCTCGCCTTATACCTTTCGATACTTCCATCAACTTTCTGTTTCAGCTTGAAGACCCATTTTCATCCAACAACACTTCTCCCTTTAGGAAGCTCTACAAGATCCGAGGTATTGTTCTTGGCTAAGGAGCCCATTTCTTCTTCCATATCCGCTTTCCATTTTTCGCTATCTGTATCATCTACTGCTTCCTGATAACAAGAAGGTTCCCCATCTTCAGTAATCAAAGCAAAAGATGAAGCGGAATCTTCATACATTTTTGGAATTTTCCTTTCCCTTGTAGACCTTCTTAGAGAAATTGGTTGCTAATCTGGTTCAGAAACTTGCACTGGTTCAGAAGCTTCAATGGCTTCCTTTGTGTCTTCAACACCTTTTTCTCCAGAATTTTCTCCTTCCTTTCGACTGTCACTGAAAAGTCTAGCCTCCAACTGAACTCGTTGATTTGGTGATACCTGTTCCTGTTCAATTCTTTCAACAGTTGATTTTAAAATAGAGGATTCATCAAATGTTACATCTCTACTAATGACTATCTTCCGCAATGTACGATCCCACAACCTATATCCTTTCACTGCATAGTCATACCCAACAAAGACATAACATTTCGACTTTGGATCTAATTTTGAACGCTGATTTTTCGGAATGAGAGAATAAGCATCACAACCAAATATCTTCAAATGTGAATAGTGAGAAGACTGACCTGTCCAAACTTCTTCAGGAATTTTACAACCAATTGCTACTGAAGGTGATCTGTTAACTAAATAACAAGCAGTAGACACTGCTTCTGCCCACAACTCCTTTTGCAAGTTAGCATTGTTGATCATGCTTCTAGCTCTTTCCATAAGAGTTTGATTCATACGCTCAGCAACACCATTTTGCTGAGGAGTATAAACAACAGTTTTGTGTCTAACAATTCCTTCATCCTTACAGTATTGTTCAAATTCAACTGAAGTGAACTCACCACCATTGTCAGTTCTTAAGCATTTAATAGATTTGCCTGTTCTTTTCTCTACCATTACTTTAAATTGTTTAAAAACATTGAATACATCATATTTCCTTTTTAGCATATAGACCCAAACTTTACGGGAGTAATCATCAATAAACGTTAAAAAATACAGTGCAACTCCATATGACACAACAGGGGATGGCCCCCACAGATCATAATGAATATAGTCTAAAACATCTTTACTATTATGATTTCCAACTTTAAATCTATGTTTACACTGTTTTCCATACACACAATGTTTACAGAAATCTAACTTCAAGGATTTCAGACTGGGAAGAGATTTACATTTCATTAGTATCTGAAGACCTTTCTTGCTCATATGACCCAATCGTTGATGCCATAGACAAGTACTTGCTTCTTCCTTTTCTGACGCAACCACTGCTTCACTGATTTGAGTACTTCCTTTTAACCTGTAAAGATTTCTGACCTTTTCTGCCTTCATAACCACAAGTGCTCCTTTAAAGACTTTCAAGACGCCATCCTAACCTGTAAACTTATAACCATCTGAATCCAACACTCCTAAAGAAATCAATTTTTTCTTCAAATCAGGTACATGTCTAACACTAGTTAATGTTCTAACTGTGTTATCATACATTTTAATCTTGATATCTCCCATCCCAACAGTCTGACATGACACATTGTTACCCATAAACACAAAACTACCATTTACATTTTCATATGAGGTAAACCAATTTCTATGTGGACACATGTGATGCAAAGCACCAGAGTCTAACAGCTAGCTATCTAAACCCTAAGAGACATTACATTCAGGTGAAGTTTCATCTATCATACATAATTCTTCAATAGATAAAACTTCGTCTATCATACCTGAATCGACCTGATTCGCTTCATTCTTCAGATTTTCGGATTCCTTTCATTTCCAACAGTCCTTCTTCAAGTGTCCAATTTTATTGCAGTTCCAACATTTTGCCTTACACTTCTTTCGCTTCGATTTCGATTTGGAAGACCCTCTTGGTTTTTCTCCTCTTTCCTTTGAGCGTCCTCTAGCTACCATGGCTTTTGATGCAGCTACTTCAGTGCTAGATTTCCTTCATACTTCTTCAGATAGGAGAGCTCCCACGACTGATTCAAACTTCAAAGAATCAACAGTGCTCACGCTGATTGAAGTTACGAAGTGATCCCATGATTCAGGCAGAGAACACAAGAAAGTTATTGCTTTATCTTCTTCCTGTATTTTTACTTCCATATCTGTTAATTGACATATTAGTGTGTTAAAAACATTCAAATGTTTTGCAACGTTTGAACCTTCTTTCATTCGAAGATTGTATAACTGTATTTTCAGATAAATTCTGTTGGTTAATGACTTTGTCATATAAAGTTTTTCAAGCTTTTCCCACAATCCTGACGCCGTAGTCTCTTCAAAAATGTTGAAGAGAACTTCATCTGCTAGGCATAACCAGATGGCACTGAGTGCTCAGGCATCCAAGTCCACCCAGTCTGAAGTAGTCATGGTTGCAGATTTCTTAGTTGCCCCATCCAATGCCTTGTACAATCCTTGTTGCACAAGCAAATCCCTAACCTTGAGTTTCCAAAGAGAAAAATTGCTCTTTCCGGTGAATTTCTCCACCTCGAATTTCGCATTCGACATCTTGGCCATTTTATTTTTCTCCTAGGGTTTAAGTCTTTTCAGCAAAGGTTTATATTTCCTTATTTTCCAATGAAAGTTTTTCTTTCAACTAAGGTGTATATTTCCTTATTTCTCCAAAAAGAAATTTCAATTTAAATAGGAAAAACCCTTTTAAAAAAACTTCTTTTATCCTTGCCTTCAATAAAAAGAAATATGTCTTCTTTTTCTTCAATTCTTCAAAAAAAACCGGCAGCAGCTCCTCGTCAACCTCTCAGCGGCAGTCTTCAACACACACGGGCTCCAATGGCGGATGTGGGCTCCAATACAGGACGACACTCCAACAGCATGACGCTCTGCACATCTTTCTCCAACAAGACGACAACCAGCCGCTGAAGTGGGCTCCAACACAGGCTTCAATGGCGGATACACTGTGTTTAACCTTTCACAAATACACGGTGCATCCCTCGTCCCTCATTGCGTCACTCGACCATTTGGCACCTCGTCCGTCAGTGCGTCCCTCGACTATTTGCCTCTGATACCATTTGTTGTATCAATATTTGAAATAATGAAAAAAAAAGAAAACTTAACACAATAAGTTATACATTTACCAAGACAAGAAACTGAATTGGATTGGAATTTATTATTCAACAATGGTTCTCCACTCATTACATTTCATGGGCATTTGTTAGTTTTATATCATTGACAGTTGTTACATAAGTGATATTTCGATATAAAACTGTCTAGTTACATTTTACCCAAATTACTAATTCGTTGTCAAACTAACAAAAGTAGGAGTGCCCTCACACATAATAGGCATGGGCATGGCCCTCACCTTCCAACTTCTCCTCACCTCACATGCAATGTACTGACACCGCAATCACACTGTGAAAAAGATAGAGCGACCGAGAAACAGATGAACGCCATCCCGTCCCCTGTGGCTCAAAAAGAAGTTTGATGCTAAATTTCCTCTGCCATCTTCACTACAAAACCAATCCTAACAGATGCTCATCTTTATCTATCTTCAAACAAAATTCTATCGGAGGATAGCGGGGTAACATGCAATTTTCACCTGAGAACAACGAATTCATTCGATCAGTGATGAATATCGGGATAAGCATCTTACCTAAGTTGCAATTTTTTCAACGGAGGCCGTACTTTCGTCATTACTGAGCAATGAATCAAATCTGGGGACTACCCTGAAACCGTTCCTGATTTTAACGAATTTGGGAATCCAAGGATCTCATATTCTCAGCACACTGTTGGATTCAAAAGCGATTTCTCATACCAAATAGAGTCGACTTCTACTCCAAAATAGAAAGCAGTTCCAGCTGACTATGACTTCGAAACCAGTGTCACACAAGCCAAAAAAAAAATAGACAACAATCAAAACTTACATCACTAATTCAATTCTATGACTAACACGATTTCCAACACTAGGTTATGGCTTCGCTGTACCTTCTGGAATCCCTTTCTCATCTCGGTCGACTCTTTCAACGAAAAAAATATATGTATATATAAAACTCGGGAGTGCAGAATTATGAAGGGACACACTGGCGCTTCTACTCCACTGAATGCATACATAGATAATGAGACACCGATAATGGGTTCTCTGCGAGAGCGGTTTCGTGGAAGGGAACAATCGTTGAAATTTTGGAAATAGCCATATAGTGCTTTTCGAATGCGGTAATGTCTTTAACGAAACCTGTAGTATCGAGCTGCTTCTAAAAACTCTAAAAAGCGAGCTTTTACAACCGCCTTTTCTTAATTCAATTGGTTGCCATGACTAGAAAGCCTCCGGCTTGCGTTACTTTTTTTCTGTAAGCGTTCGTCCTCACATTGCAAGGCTTGAATTCCAATGGTGGTTAGGTCTTATCTCCTAACTATCAATGCCCATACACTTTTAGATAAACCCATACCCTCTGCACGTTTTTGGGTTAATTCCTATCCGCAACTAATGCAGCGATCAACATGATCGGAGAGGGAGAGGATGTCGATGTGTTTTGTAATGCTTTTGGAAGATTCCTAGGTATTGACAATTTATACAAATTCGGTTTCGGCATTTACACAAAGGGCAATGTTCAAAGAGTCCAATATTATTGTTATGAGTCACGCCTCCTGAAAATTCCTCCACTTCCAAGCTCAGCGTACCCTACCTCCATACCTCGTAAGAAGGAAACAAGCATGGGCACGACATCATATAGTGGCATAAGTATTTTCTGCATAGTATATAGAATTTCTTGAAGCGATATTGCTGGTGGTACCAACTCTCCGACCCAGGGTGCTTTGTCAATCGTAAACTTCACTCCATCCTCATCGATGAATCTTACCAGGGGTTCCCTCATTGAAATACATGGACGATATGAATGAGATAAAAAATACATGAACGCATGTAGGTGCATTGCTTGTCTTCATTTAGACGCATTAGAATAGTTAACCACTGGATGTGATAGGTGGCATAAGGACATAGGCTCAATGAAAAATGTGGCAATGTCATCGAAATAATTATCATTATTTCAAACTTGCTCAAATACTCGATGTAACATATTTTTCCATAAAGATCCTCATATATATATATTTTAAGATTAAAACCACATATCCCCATTTATATCATTGTTGATACCCTTTCCTTTAAATGATAACAAGGTGTTTATGGGATGCCGAATTTTGGACTGTGTTTGAATGCATATAACCCCATCTTCCTTAAATTTAGTTGCTTGATCCAGCGAAATTATCATGCATATGATAATAATTCCTTAATAACCCATATTAACATTTGGATTCAACTTTCACGAAAATCAATACAGTATTAACATATTCTAAGTTTTGAGATCCAATTTCGTCTTTATGGATATTGGGGTTATTTTCGTTGTAAGGATTTTATAATTAAAACTTGTCAATGAAACGCTACGGAGGTGGATTAGTTCATATGTCTCAATGTTGAATTTTGGCGCTCCGATACCATTTGTAACATACTTCCTAAGCCTACCCGGGAAAACAACCACTAAGATCCATAAGTTTAAATCTTTTCTTCATTTCCATTGAAGATTCACCCCTTAGCACGGGTATTATGTTTCTTTTATTACATGTCCATTTTTAGTTCTACAACTATACTTATCTTTATAAAAACACAAGTAAGGAATCCACAATACTACATACTCTTAGAGTTTTTGCGGGGTCCATGATGTGTCCTCTAGATTCCTTATACCACTTAATATCATATCTATCACAGATTGTAGAAAGGGATCATGCAACCCATACAATTATTCTCTATGCAATCATTAACAACATCTTGCATCTAGCATGAATCATAATTATCGTACTACAAGCATAGTCAAAGATGTTACTGTCATAACTCCTAAGAAACATCCAAAATAGCTAGCCTAGTCTTTATTTCACATGAATAACTTGCTAGTCTAGTTTCCTTAGAGATCCTTATCACAGGCATGGCATGGATGACTTGAACCATAATTAGATGCATTATCACCTAAACTATTCCATCTGCACCATGGTCTTATGCCAACTTAAAATAGAGACACCATCTAGTATTAAATTCAATAGATATTCCAACCATGACCATCTCAGAGAGAACTCTTAATGAAATTATTATCATAAATATACACTGCCATTATCGTTGCCTATAGTATAAACAAATCATACTAACACATATATATGGCACAACCAGACTTCCCAGATGCACCTGTTCATAAGCATATACAATGTTAAACCTTAAGCTACTTCATGTCAAGCAATATAATAGAATATACATTTATCTTCTTCCTCATGCATAGGGTTTGCATAAGTTAAAAAAAATGACAACATGAACATTTATTTCATCCACACTCATATGTCATGTTCCTTTACTACATCTTGGACTACTTCCACCTATGCATGTGACTAAAATCATCTCACAAATTGCGATTAACACAGGTAATCTACTCATGTATAACATAGAAAATCATGCAAAGTTTTCCATAATCTAAATAAATTTGAATGGAGAGGAAAGAAGAACCATACAGGAAATTTTGGGCAAATGAATCCTACTAAAACATAACTTGGAGAGCGGAGCACCACCTCCCAACCATGAATCACCTTTGATTCCCCTCGAGCCGAGGTTCTTTCCATGGATCAACTGCCTCCAATTGATCTATGCCATGGGTATTTAATACCCTCCTTCATGATATAGTTTCCATTAGTGGCGTCCCACTTTTATGCATTTTTTTTCCATTTTCGTAGGTCTTTTTCTGGAAAAGCTCACCTTTATCTCCCACGAGGCTTTTCCTCATAAAATCTTGCCTTTATCTCCCACAAGGCTTTTATGTTTTTCCCTTGATGGATATATATCTCCAATCCATCCAAGCTTATCCAGAATCACATCTAGAAGCTTATCATGAAAGATTTATCCCTATCCCATTCCTCAATGGGATTTGACAAGAATCTCATTTTTTGTTTTCTCTCTTTTCCAAGTGATTTATTTTAAATTAATTAATTTAATAATATATTTGTTTCCCATATTACATATCACACCTAGCTTTTCTCATCTTAGGTTACAATATTCTAACAAACAAGGGAGAGATGTTACATTAAGAAACATGACCTTGTGGCATAAATATTGAGGAACATATAAATTCAACATATGTCAACTAAGATAAACATCATAATTCTACATAATCATTAAGAAATATTGCAATCTAACAAATCATTTCACAAACATCACAATGCAACTTAATCCTTCAAAAACTTTACAATTCAATCTAAGTCCACCAAGATGAGCATTATAATGGGACAAGACCATTATGGAACATCACATTGAAACATAACCCTTAGGGAATGTACACTGCATAAAAACCTTTAATGGACTTATGAGATGTGATGAGATATTTTTGAATCATAGTTAAACATAATCAACCATAATCAACCAAAATCAATGAGATTCAACCTTAAGAAACTGTCGTCAATTAAAGTTAACCATAATCAACCATGTTGAATGTAAGCCAATGAATGAAAACTGTAACCAAACATAGCCAATCATTTGGGAACATCACACTATAACATAACCTTGAAGGAATGTTGTGAGGAGACATAAACCTAAATGAATGCCACAATGTGACATATTTACTTAAGAACAACACAATTCAACAAAATACAAGTAAGATGGAGATTTCAATATGGCATAATCATTAAACATCAAAATCCTACATAACTCTTATGAAGAATCACAATGTGGCATAACCCTTTTACGAACATCACAATTCAGGACAACCATTAAGGAACATAACAATTCGAAATAAATATACTAATATGAATGTCACAATGCAACATTGCCATAATAAAAATGGTTAAACATAGTCAGAATGGTCAACCATAATCAACCATGGCTAACAACAATAAACATGGTTAGCCATAATCCATTAAAGTCAACCTTAATGGGTGATGGCCAACTCAAGATAACAATGGTTAACTTAAGTCAATCGTGATAAACATTGTGATATGAAATAACCATTAAGGAATGCTACAATATATGCTAACCCTTGAGGAACACCACATTGCGACATAATAATGAATAAACATACAAATTTCACATATCCCAACCAAGTAAATTGTCATAATGCTACATAATGATTCACGAACATCAAAATCCAACACATTGTTTCATGTACACCACAACATGACATAACCCTTTAGAAACTTTGAATTCAGCATAAACCCACCAAGATGAATGTGGAAAAGAGAACCATTAAAGAACATCAAAATTGTGACATTTCAATAACCAATGCAACATTGTTACATAGCTATTAAGAAATATGAGAAATGTAATGTAGTTTTTTTCTAATATTATAATGTGACATAAGCCCTTATGAATATTACAATGCACCATAACCATTAAGGAATATAGTAATTCCATATAAGGTAACCAAGATGAATATTGAAATTCATTATGACAAATGAGGAATGTTACACTTAAATATAACCCTTAGGGAATATCACAAGGAGACATAGCCCTTTGTGAACATTGCAATGTGACATAATCATTATGGACATTAAAATCCAATATAACCTTTGAAGAATACCACAATGTGATATGACCCTTGATGGATGCCATTTTGTATCATAATCTTTGAGGAAAATAGCAATTCCACATAAGTTAACCATAATGAAAATCGCAATGTGACACTACCATAAGAAATCATGGTTTAACAAAAATCAACATGGTCAATCAACCATGGCTAGCCATTGACCTTGGTCAACCAATGTGATGCATAGTCAACATAAGCTAATTATAGCTAATCATGATTAAATGTAGTTAATTATAGTAAATGAACATAAATAATATCAAACCCATAGTAAACCAAAGTGAACCACCATGAACTAAAATTCATATTAATTAATTATGGTAAATAATATTCAACCATAAACAACAATGGTCAACCATAATAAAACCAAAGCAAATCATATTATAATATTATCAAACATAATTAACCATACTAAAATATCATACTATATTTCAATAATAATGATATTATATTTTAATTCACAAATCTAATAATCATCTCCACAAGTGTTATAATCAATCAAGATAAAGTAAATAATAAAATAAATCAATGTACATTGATTAACACCATTAATTACAAAATGCAGAAAATGATATTACTTTAAATATACATTGATTCACACCATTAGTTACAAAATGCAGAAAATGATATTGCTTTTACAATCACTTTTAATTGTATAATTGTGCTAATATATATTTTTTTATATAGAATATATGCTTAAAATCTTTAAACAAAGTTCTTTAGGGATTAAAACATAATTAAAATGAATTATAACATTAATCATACGCAATCACCATTATACTTATTATCATTAATATAATCAATACGTATCAAAATAAATAATTTTTAAAATAAAATATCTAATCTATATTCATCTTTATTGTATCTATTGAAGGGAAGACATCGTTTATTTATTGTAAATTTAACGCATTCTAAAAATAAAGTAAAAAAACAAACAGTAACTATAAAAACAAACAAAATATTAGTAACCATATATATAAATGTATTTATATAGGGTATAATATGTAAAATAATGAAAATAGTTAAATTTTTTTCTTAATCTAGAAATATTAATTTTATAGAGAGGTATCAAATTTTTTATTGTGTAATTTTTTAAATACATGATATAGAATTAAATGATAAATCGAAATAAATCAAACATCTACTCCATAGTAACTTTAAAGCATCTCACTACTATCAATGTAATTACTATTTCTTGATAAACTAATTTTATTGTCACTATAATAGTTTTCTCAATACTACTCCATTATTTATCTCCCCGTCATCTTTTCTTTAGATAAACAAAATTTTTAGAAGAGGTTAAAAACATAATATTGAGATATGGAAATCCTACTTGTCTTATGTGTGATTATGTTTGTGTCGTGTAGAGATTATTAGTAGGTAGAGGTCATCTCTATAAGAAGCGTAGTATTTAGGATGTGGTTAGATTTAATTTGTTTGAAAGATATTCTCCAAATAATTAGCTTCCTATATTAGTGTGTGGTTTAGCTATTCACTGGACCATATGATTTTGTCATCAAGTGATTCATCTATCTCGAACCAAATGATGTATTATTTATATGTTTTCCATTATATTGTTTAATATAGTTCGTAGCACAATTTTACTTATACAATAATGTCTACTCTCCACTTTTACAATTAGATCCACACCTACACACCTTTAGCATCTTGTACTATAGTGGCTCTTCACTTCATATAGAATCTTATCTTTATTTTCATTTCCATCATAGTTTTGAGTTTGAGAGCAACATGAAGAATTTTGGTGGAGCCCATATTGAATTTGTTGATGACTCATCCCATGCTCAAGGCATTTCAGTAGTGGAAAACTATATTTGTCTGGCCATAGCCATGGGCATGGGGGAATGTTTAGTCTTTCTAGGGTAAGAGTACAAGCTACTAGAAATAGTGGCTCGAAACTTGAAATGTCAACCTCTATAAATTTTTCCTTCTTGTAAAGAGATACATGGATACCATTCATTGCACTTTCCAATTATTTAATAATACTTTCCACCTACATGGCTCATGATGATATAATTATGATATGGATCTATTGAAGGCTATGATAAAAAGAGGTGAAACAAAGCAAATCCAATCCATCTATAGCTAGCATCTTTTTTAGAATCATGAAAACTCACTTCCTAGAGTGAGTATTCGAGTGTAGTGGGAATTCACATAATAAAGGAAATAAAGTGACCTACACCAAGAATGTTAGGGTGATGTTAGGGTTAAGAGAATGGAGAAGGAGTGTCATCATTGATAGAGATCGGAAGGAGACAAGGGCCATTTGGAATAATGATGAGGTGTATGATTGGATTTCCATATATTGAATAGAAGTAAGTGTGTGGTTAAGGGTCAAGTATGGGCAACATAGGTTTTGGTGTAATTGATGTACACTAGACATGCTACTTAGATTTTGACATTATACAACAACAAAATTGCATTTAAGTAGAGAAAGCCCTTGAAATCCCATTCCCCAGTAACTTGGAGTCTCTTTCTACCATAACAACCAAGTATAAAACACACAATCCTAGGAAGACGTTGAGGTATTGGATGAGTTATACGGGAAATTGGATATACACATGGTGATGGAAACAAATTATTTCATTCCTTCATGTTTTCATACGTAAAGAATATATTAGAGACTTAATATGGATAAAAAGTTAAATATGTGTTCAAAAACATCAAGCAAGGGAAGAAATCCATCTTGTACCTTAAATATGCAAATGTCACTTTTGACAACTTTTTCCTCAATACTTATTAAAATATTTTATAGTATGCTTATAGGAAAGGAGTCATCTTTAAATATTGGTACACTCATAGATGACTTGAGATTTATTAGTATCAAATTATGTCATTGTTTTTTTTTTCATTTTTGTGACATTTTGTGAAATTCGTCGAAGGAAAAAGAAGGAATAATTGAGATGAAAAAGTAAAGTAGAAATGATGCAGGGTCACAAGATGTAAGTTGGTTTATATTTTGGGCACATGATTGCTACAAAGGAGTGATGGTAACATTTTTGTTGTTTTAAATTACTTTGGGTATTTATTGTATCAGAGTTGAAATGTTGTAATTGAAGATATGTGGCATAGGTTGTACATGATCAATTTTACTTGAAACCCCAAAAGGTTTTGTACAAGTTATAAAATTCTAGCTAGGAATGTGGATTTATCCACATGTTTTCTAAGCCTTATTGGCTTAAGTCTACTTGCATTAGTGTGGTAGCACATGTAATCAATTAATGTTTATCCTTGTTAAGCATAGACAAGATGTGGCATCAAGTTTTGGAATGAACGACTTGCTAGGTACATGTATGCTAGCTTGATGTGGAATCTAAGAAGTTGAGTCATCAAGTCAGCAGGGGGGGAGGGACATGCAACAAAGTAATATTAGAATGTCAGCAAGTTGGAACCAATTTATGATTAAGATATAGTTTAACATGTTGGTGAACTATGTAAGTGAAAAGGATTTTTAAATAACTGAAAAGTACCATATATTACACCCATGTATCAATTTAGATGGATTTTTATTTATATGGAATTCAATGATCAATTTTTTTCAAGTAGGAAAAGGATGAAAAAGTTTTCTACTTGTTCATGAAGCAGAAGAAAGCTCATTGTCATATCCAATGCAAAGACAATTAATCCAAGTGAAGACCAAAACAACAAACATGTGCAAATGGCAATGAGGAGATTTCAAAAAGAAAAATAGGGACATGGATGTGTCCTAGATTCAGTAGTTCATAATGTAGGCGAAAGCCTTGGGGTAGCAACCAATGTGAAGTGATGATGGACGTTAAACAAGATAAAGTTTGTGAGTACTGTGGAATAATAATAGACTCAAGACCATATTGTCCTGTGAGTCACAATATTTTTTTAAGCAAGTCTATGATGTCATGTTTGACTTGATGTAATGATGCTAGAAAATCTTTGACTATGTACCTCATATCTCCATTTATGGAGTTTAAAATTGTATGTAGTTGATTCATATGATGTACACCCCAAAAATTTGTTATGTTGAGAAGGTCACGGTGATCTAAAAACCACTTTGTAGAGTAAGGCTTGTAGTAAGACAAAACAACTTGATATAATGTATTAGTTGCATTAAGTAGAAATCACTTGAGGCATAATGGTTGATGGTTATCCACAAAATCCCATAAATTTAATGATCAAGTGTGGTTATAAGTGAGTGAAGGAAAGCCAATGATGATGACTAATGATCTTGTATGTGAGTTAATGTTACAACTATAAAGATATGTTATTAAGGGATGGTTGAATGAAGCAGACACATGAAGGGGCATCCTACTAGGCCACTGAACAAAAGTACTAATTATCCATGCATTCTACTGGAAGGTTGTTCCTTTATATGCGTGTAACATTTTGAAAGTGTTTCCATGATAGAGTTGTGATGTGTAAATGCCAGACATAGACTTTCCTAATGAGGAGGTTCTTCCACTCATAGTGAATCATGTGTTTCATATGAGAACATATTCAATTGATGGAGATTAATGCAATTTGTTATTAAGAGAGATTATTGGAATATGTAGCGCGAACTTGTCTTAGGTTGACTATGTTTGTGGATTGTTGAGAATATTGGTCACTATTAGGTAAAGTTCATCTAGTCACATTGAGTTGGTTAGATATAGTTGGCAAGAGATATTATCCAACTAATTAGTTCTTAAATTAGAGATATTATCCAACTAATTAGTTCCTAAATTAATGCGTGATTGAGATATTATATTTTTTTTAAATGTATATTGCAATACTGTTTAAAGTATTTTTATAAATGCAACCATGTTTACGCTCCATTTTCTTTGTTGAGCTTTTATAGTGCTTCAATTTATAATATAAATATTATCTATATTTAGGTGGTTTATAATCCAAGAGATCCTCTAGATTGTACATCCATTTTAAGAGAAGCTTTTCTCTTCACCTGATGAGAGATTCAAATATCCAACATATAAATTGTGGTTATGAGCTTAGCGTATAAGCCAAAACAAATCATAATTCATTAAAGTTTTTCTCATACTTCAATTTATAATGAAAATATTATTTTTATTCATGTCGTTTATAATCTAAAAGGTTCTATACATTCTACATCCAAGTTTAAGAGAATCTTTTCTCTTTACAGGATGAGAGATTCAAATATCCAACCTATAAATCGTGGTTATGACCTTAGCGCATAAGTCAAACTAAATCAGAATTCATTTAAATCATCTCCATCAATTTTCACTTCAGTATAAGTGCAGTCAATTGCATTACCTGAAATCCTCTTTCTAGAGAGATCATGTTGTCAACTTTAAACATCATAACCACAGCCAAAAACACCATAAAAGCAAAACAATATCAAGTGATGTGCTTAAAAGAATGCACTAAGCATACCGATCTTCTGATCATCCAGGGAAGATGAATCAAATTACGAACTAATTACCATACGGTGTAACATAGGCATAATATCGAAGTTTATCAGGAGTGGCATCTGCCATCTGGTAAACTGGATCAGATAACTCCGAAGCACGTATTAATGTCCTCTATATGCAATACGTATCGATTCTCGAGCATACCTCTGGGATGTGGACAGGAGTGTTTGCCGTGTCTTCAAGCAATAGACTAAGTTCAAGCTCATCCTGGTCTTTCTTCAGTTTTCTGAAATTATTCCTCCTAAACTTCATATCGACAGATGAGCAGGATGCCGTCGATTCCAATTCCTCATGTATATCATCATATTTTTTCACTTTTCTAAATTTACTGGTTGCGCATTCCAAATCGTCACGTTTATCATGAACACTTCGCTTTCCTCTAGCAACTGAGAAATCTGATCTAGCAGGCCAACCCTCCTCGAAATCAATATCCTGCACAGGTGACAGTGGCTTTGGGGGGCCTGTGGAGGCATCCGAAGCCATGGAAGAATCCTTCTCGCCGCCTGTAACGCTCGACGCTTCATAATCATAATTTGGGTATCTGTCAGCAGCCTCTGAATACTGAGAATTTTTCTTCTGCGGTTGGTGAATATCAAACTGGTTGGCTGCGTTTCTATCACTCGAGCTATCTATAGACTGATCCAAATACATTGTCCACCCAGACACCGAGGTTTCATTGCTCATGCTCTCCTCGTTTTCACTTTTGAAATATTGGAACGGAGCAGTGTCATTAGGTCTCGGATTTGCAAATGTAGGAGGGATTAACGGTCTCTGCAACCTGCGCTCCATGATTTTACTCGACATAGAGGCCAAGAAACAGTTGTCAGTATTCCTCAACCCAGAATCCACCATAAACTTGGAGTTCGTAAGAGTAAGTCCCGAAATGTAGACACTGATATGCTATTCACTGCAACTATTTAATATCTGAAAATTAAAACTTAGCTTGATCTTATTCACGATCACGACCATCTTAGCTATTCACGACCATCTCTACAGATTTGTCGACATCTTGCATTGGACTTATTGTCATTTTCTCTCGATAAAATAGTACCTCTGATTATCTACCTCATAACGCTTCGTCTGGTCCAGAGCATTATGAAGACTTGTATTTTTCTGACTAAAAGTTTGGAGGTATGGTGAATTATCCAAGATTTCTTGACATTTCGTCACGGCATTAAATGCAATGAAAGAAATCTATTGTGGTATCATTGTATTGTCACTTTAGCTAAAGATTCTCATAGAGTGGTCGTACACTCGAGTACAGAAAACAAATCGTAAAGTGGAATGTGACAATTACTATCATCCCAAACATGACATGGGAAGCCAACAAACAAATTAATTTTCTCCTAGATGCGTATGATATCTCAGAAGAAAAACAAACATCGTTGATTCTACCTGTCCCCATGGGCTGGCAGAGAGCGAAAGCTAAAATGGGTGGGTGGCGGTCTACGACATTCTAAATTACGGCCGGTCGTGCAAAGATATGAAATTGAGGGAACTGAAGTCAAAGAGAGCAGAGAAGGCAGGTGGGCATGACGGGTTAAATTTGACAAGATTTTTTCCCAAATTATCCCGTGGATTATGTTTGATATTTACTTGTCCATTAATTATGTGTTTTCACTTTTTGGTTTGTTATTTATTATAATTATTTTTGTTAATAGTTATTTATTATATATAGTTTTAAAAACAACACATCTTATTTTATTCTTCTTATAGAAATGGGTTTTTCCTCTATCTAGAGTCTAGCTATGACTAGGCTTATGTTGTAGAAGCACAAACTCAATAACATAGGAGATCTTAGACTTCCTAAGCTAGCTTTAAATTTTAGCCAAAACCACCTAAGGTTCAAACGAGGTTGGTATAAAAACACCAGGGGCTAGTTAAACCATTGGGAGATCGACGAGAATGTTGCATTGCTAAACATTAATAACATTAAAAATATTGTTACTTCTAAGTTGAAAAGAAAAATGTGGTGTGAGAAAGATTTAGCAGTTAAAAGAAAATTAAGATATTATAAGGAGGTCATCAACCCCACCCTAGAAGATCAAAAGTATCTCTTTGTTTTAACTAGCTCAAAGAAGAAAATTAATATAGCCAAGATTAGAATGAACTCTCATGAGCTCCATAGTGCAACGGGTAGTTGGGCAGTTCCTAAAACACCATGCATTGAAAGGTTCTGCTATCTCTATGAGAATACAAACATCGAGGATGAAAATCACTTCCTATTAGAGTGCTCCTCATACAACCACATTAGATCTTAGTTTCAAAATCTTTATTGCAATATTAACTTTCCTAACCTTTTATGTTGTCCAAAGTTTGGTCTCAGTGGACGTTAACAATCATCATAGTAAAATGAATTATTATAAATTTTTGTGACTATTTTAAATTATAGTAAAATGAATTACTGTAAGTTTTCCACTGCTTTAAAATAAAATAGTAAGTGAAACAAAAATTGTTTTTTTTAGTTA
>APFE031527247.1:138223-155759 GCA_000404065.3 Pinus taeda | reverse complement strand
TAAACTATTTTGTAAATTATGTTTGATATATACTTGGAAATTAATTACATGTTAAAATATTTGTTAATTATGATTTATTATAGATGGTTTTGTTTAATTATTAAAGATAAAGTAGTTAGTAAATTGAAATAAAATATAGAGGATGTTTAGTAAATTGTATTTGAATGAAAAATTACTAAAAATAAATTAGTGTAGCAATATAGATTAGATAGTTGATGGAATCCATTCATAAAAAATATGAAAAAATTCATTTTATAATGCATTTAGCATGGTTAAAATTGAAAAAAAAAACATAAAACTAATTAAATTATAGCTTTATTTTAAATTATTATCAATAATAATGACTAAAAATTAGTTAATATATGTTAGACATATACATGTGTAAAAAAAACTTGACACAACATTTTCAACTATGAAGATTTACCCCATTTTCTATGAAGATTCTTAATATATAAATAGATTTTCTTACCCTATTCTTATCATGGGTAAATATCATGGCTTCTAAAGACTACATAACTAAAAAATCATAACTCATTTTATATTAGACTAATTTATATGACTTTTTTATATTAATTAATAGGTAAAAAAGTGCATAACTATTTTAAAGATAAATCTTAATTTTTAATTTGTTTATACCATTATGAGTATTTAAAATATTTCATGGAAGTTAAATAAAAACGATAATTATTAACCATAAAATTATTCGTAATTATTTAAAATTATATAAATATGATTAAAACAAAAGTGGCGTTCAAATTTAACCTCTCATAGTGATAGTGAGTGTGTGAGATGATCGAACCACCAGAACTCCCTACCTGCTCCATGTGCACAGTTGAAAGTATCTCTGTATACTTCATTGTCCAAATTGCAGATCAGATACACCCAGCTGTCTGAATGCCAATGAAGAAAGAATGCCAGCTAAAACTTCCCAGGGTGGTACCCGATAATCACTTTGCTACAAATATTACATTTAGTAGGTGAGATTTCAAGGTGAAAAACATGGGTAGGGAAATTGTGTTCGATTTCTTCGGACTCCATGCACGAAAATGTCTCCAACTTTGACGTTTAACTATGAGTGGGCTCTACTCAGCTTCTTTCGGATAACGATCCAACACGTAAAAGTTTGTTACCCAAATTTAATTTTGTAAAAGTTTGTTACCCAAATTTAATTTTGATGGATACTTTCATTCGTATAGATTAGTCTCATAGTAATCTTCCTGCCTTCAGGCGAGGATCTCAAAAGCAGATCTAAATTCTGATGCATTTTTGAAGTGTGAAGCTCCTGACCTCGTTCGGATATATATAAAACTGTAACTATCGCCAAAAGTTTTTTTCTTTCAAACGAAAAGACAGCTTTTCATTTCATACGGAGAAAGTTACATATCCATGGTTTTATAACATATCATATTATACAGCAGCTTGACTGTCCACATGATTGATCTTTAACAGGAGAAGTGCAGGAAAGCAAGAAATACATGGGAGTTTGCAGGGATTCCCACCCAATAAGATATCGACAAAAAAAAAAAACCAAATCGTAACAACAGAGACGAGAGTTAAATTACAAACAATCTCATACCACATTCCCTTCTATAAGAGAATTTTTTAAAGAACATAAAGCTAGGGCAGAGGGGTAGACCAAGTTTTGAGAGCACATCAGCTTCCATGTTTTGTTCCCGAAAAACATGTTGAAAGCACACAATTGAAAAAGAAGGTAAAATGTTCCCAATTAACTAAATCCAATTGCATAGAGCAACGACTCTGAATCCACTTCATCAAAAAAAGGGAGTCACCAAAAGTGAGGAAATTATCAATGCCCTGTCAAGAAGAGCACTTAAGAGCAACTCACAACGCGAGCATCATCCCACCATTCTTGTTGAAACTACTACACACCTACATGCGAACTCTTAGTTAGAGCATGGGACTATATGCAAGATTCCTTTTGCATGATTTACTCCTTCTTTAACTCTGCAACTGGTTAGTTCTTCTGCATGTTTACTCATTGATTTGATCCTTCTTTCACTCCGCAACTGGCTAGTTCTCTCCAGAACTTGTTGTAGGTGTTGAGTCTTCTCATTGATCACCACTATGGTGCATTACCTTGAGATCTTCAACCAGTAATGCTATATCATGAGCATTGTAACCTATTTTCTAATGAATCATTCTTTTGTTTTTTCGATTTTCTTTTAGTGTTTTTGCTCTGCAAAGCTGTGTGTTCAACCTTTACTAGCTAGATCCATCTGTGCAGGTTTTCTAACACATTTACATGGTATTGGAGTCCACAGGTTGCTAGATAAAAGGCACACCAGTACTTTATTTTGCAGGTATTATAGCTTGAAGATCAAAGATCGACAGAAAAATGGAGTTTCTCAAAGCATCGATCCTAACACCATACAACTATCACGAATGGAAGGACCAAATGCCTCGATACCTTCATCAAAAAGGGTTGTACAGGATTACTATGGCTACAAAAGTGGAACCCGCTTCAGCCATAGAGAAATCCAAGTACCTCAACCGTATGGATGAGGCCCATGGTTCCATATGCATGTGCATCTCTCCAGAGTTGCAGTTTCATCTATCTGCATGCAATACTCCCAATGAGATTTGGAAAAAGGTTGAAGAACTCTACGGGAAATAGGATGAGATGAAAGGAAATTTGCTCGAAGTGGAGCTGTTGTCATTGGATCCACGTAACTATGACATAATTCAAGACTTCTTCACCAAATATAATGATCTGTTGCTACAACTCAAGGGTTGTGGAATTGACAAATCCAAGGAGGAGAGTCGCCAAGTTCTCTCTATTATGTCAAAGCTCGGACTGAAATACTTCGTCTTTGTGTCTACATTTCATTCAGTAAGGCTCGCAACAGGTAAATCCTACACTATTCCTTCTCTCAAAGAATTTATGGAGTCCCTTATTTTTGAGCAAAATAAACTCATTGGCATGGGGAAAATCAAACCTCCAAAAGCGCATGCACTTGCTATGCATGATGGCAGCCACAATAAAAATCACAGATCTTATTCAAATCAGAAAAATTATCAGCAAAAAGACAAGTGAAAAGCACATTCCCATCCAAAGAAGGAAGGGTACACCAAGCCTTTCAATGACTCCTCCGGCTTGAGAAATGAGAAAGGGAAGAAAGGAAATAGATGCACCTACTGTAAGAAAGGGTTCCATCTAGAATCCTCTTGCATGAAGAAACAAATTGACCAAATGGCAGAAATCTTTCAGAAGCACAACCTTGGGGACCACATCCCTCAGGGCGCCAAGAAGAAAATTGAGGATCCGCCACACGGGAAAGGTAACAATTTTCATGCTTTAGTTGCAATTAATCTTCCCCTAATGCATGGATTATAGATTCTGGTGCATCACATCATATGGCTGATGCAAAGGAAGTCTATTCCTCTTTGGATGCATGCAAAGGACCTCCCATCGTCATGGGAGATGACTCACCTATTGAGGTCATCGGAAAAGGTAGAGTGGAACTTTTACACGGAAACTTTGAAGATGTGCTTCATGTTCCAAAACTTTCGGTAAACCTACTTTCAATTTATCAGATCACTCATTCTAGCATCGGAAAGAGAGTGTAATTCACTCCAGACGCAGTGAACATATATGACCTACATAACAGCTCCAAAATTGCAACCGGTGAGGTAAACAATGGAGCCAGACTGTATATATTTTCGGAATTTATTGAATCTGAATCCTCCTTATTGCTTACACATGCTGATGACAGTAGTAGGCTTTGGCATGAGAGGTTTGGTCACTTAAATTATAGGTATATGCAGCAGCTAAGCAAGCATGAGATGGTGGAAGGCTTGCCAAATATCAGTTTCTCCAAAGGAGTTTGTGAAGGATGTGTCCTTGGCAAACATCCTAGAGAAACGTTTGACACTGGCAAGATTCACAGAGCATCCTCTGCTCCAGATCTTATCCATAGTGATCTCATGGGGCATTTTCCTCATCCTTCCATCAACAAAGCAAGGTATGTGCTTACATTTATTGATGATTTCTCACAGTATACTTGGGTGTATCTTCTCAGGAACAAATCTAAAGTTTTTGTGCACTTTGAAGATTTCAAAGCACTAGTTGAGACACAGTCAGAGAGAAAGATCAAATCCCTCCACACGGACAATGGGGGGAATATGTTAATACAACACTTTAGAACCTTTGGCTTCAGTCCGGCATACAGTTGCAGTACACAGTTCCATACACTCCGCAGCAGAACAAAGTTGCTGAGAGAAAGAACCGATCTCTCAAAGAGATGGCTTCCTACATGTTGCATGCTAAGTTATTGCCTCATAAGCTATGGGCTGAAACACTTAGTTGTGCTAACTACATCCATAAAAGATCTCCTCATAGGTCTGTCAAGGATCAGACCCCCTTCGAGGCTTGGAGTGGCACTAAACTAGAGGTCACCCACTTCCGTGTTTTCGGCTCCCGAGCATGGGCTAGGATCCTCTCTGAAAAGAGGAAAGCTCTTGATCCACAGAGCATTGAGTGCATCTTTGTTAGATACCTTGATGGTGTGAAGGGATACTGATTCTTGATTCCCTCTACGGATAAGCTCATCATTGAGTGAAGTGTCAAATTTGAGGAAAGTCTCTCGCATGCACTTCAATCGCCGCATGAAGACACCTTTTATCTACCTCATGTCCGAGATGATGACTTAGTACACTTAGATGCAGATACAGAGCATGCAAATGCCAAGGTAGAGCATGCAGATGCAGAGATAGAGTCTTCAGATACAAATCTAATGCGTGCAAATGATGATCCACATCGAAGCCCAGATCGGGCTTCCAGCAATGAATCATATTTCCTTGTCATAAATCAAAGAACAAGGAGCTTACGTGAGATATATGCAAAAGACCACCCAGCTGCTAGAAATGGTCTTGTGGGGGATAATTCTGATCTGCAGAGGACTAGCTCAGAGTTTATTGAGCCTCCTCTTGTCCTCACTGCCACTGAACCATCACCATCTTGGCATTGTCATTTGGTTCAGTCTTCTGATCCACAGTCTTATTCTGACGTTTCTAGGCATCCATCTTGGGAGTCCGCCATGGAGGAGGAGTATAACTCCCTCCTCGAGAATCAGACCTGGGATTTGGTCCCCCTTCCTTCAGGAAGGAAACTTGTCCGATGCAAATGGGTCTACAGGACCTAGAGTGTTGCAGATGGGCAAATCACTAGATGGAAAGCAAGGCTAGTAGCCAAAGGCTTCCAACAAGTGCATGCCATTGATTATGACGAGACTTTTGCTCCAGTAGCAAAGATGGATTCCATATGCCTTACACTTTCCATTGCGGCTACCCAGGGGTGGGAAGTACATCAGATGGATGTGAAGAATGCCTTTCTTCACAGAGACCTATCTGAGGAGATCTACATGGAGTAGCTAAATGGTTTCATTCAGGATTCATCTTTGGTCTGCAGACTAAAGAAATCTCTATACGGCCTTAGGCAGGCCCCGAGAGCTTGGTATGCGAAGATGGACTCTTTTCTTTTATCACAAAACTTTGAAAGATGTAAGTTTGACCTGAATGTTTACATGCTCAGGGCACATGATTCTCTTCTTATCTTAGTTTTGTATGTGGATGATCTCGTGATCACCAGCAGCTCAGCTTCAACCATTGTTACAGTCAAGAGGGCCCTATATGATAGGTTCTTGATGATGGAGATGGGTCCATTACACTTCTTTCTTGGTCTTGAGATCAGCCAGGATGCCACAGGCATCAAACTCACTCAGGCTAAGTATGCATGGGATCTTCTCGAGAGATTTTGCATGACTGACTGCAAGCCAACACCGACTCCCTTTCTGTCCACGTTCCGACTTGAGGATGGAGGTGACACTCCATTAGTTGATAGCACTCTCTACCAACAGCTAGTGGGGAGCTTATTGTACCTCATCCACTCCAAACCAGATCTCTCATATGCAGTAGGAGCAGTTCCCAGATACATGTAGGAGATGCATGAGCTACACTGGAATGCTGCCAAGCGCATCCTCTGATATGTGCAGGGCACCATCACCTTCGGGATTCACTAGGCAGCAGGCATTGCATTGAATCTCCTTGGCTTCATAGATTCTGATTGGGTGGGAGACAACATTGATCACAAGTCCACCTTTGGATATTCACTCAGTCTAGGATCTGGCCCTATTTGTTGGTCAAGCAAGAAGTAGGATGCTATTGCTCTCTCTTCAGCTGAGGCCGAGTACAGAGGAGTAGTCAACATCACCATTTAGGCTCTATGGCTACAGAACTTCCTCGCTGAGTTAGGCGTCCAGTTCAACCAGCCCATTGTCATCTGGTGTGACAACTAGAGCACTCTCAAAGTTTGCAGGGACCCACTACAGCGACAACGAACGAAGCACATAAAGATCCATATGCACTACATCAGAGACTTAGTACATGATCGGGTCATTGATTTGCAGTTCTATCCTTCAACAGAACAAACTATAGACATCTTCACCAAGACATTCACTGAGCAAAAGTTTTGCTCTCTGCGTGATCGTCTTGGAGTGAAGGACACAGTTGCTTAGCAAGTGTCTTTTCTTCATCTTTTCTTTTGATTACATTGTATTTTGAGGGGGGGGTTTTCTCACGAGGTTTTCCCTCTTTCCTCAATTTCAATACAAGTTGCATTGTATTTTGGGTGACCTTTGGCCTTAGTTTCCATGGCCCATTTTCTATTTTTGCCCATAGTGGTGTTCAGGGGGGGTGTTAGAACTACTACACACCTACATGTGGACTCTTAGTTAGAGCATGGGATTACATGCAAGATTCCTTCTACATGATTTACTCCTTGATTTTCTCCTTCTTTAACTCCACAATAGGTTAGTTCTTTTGCATGATTTACTCCCTGATTTGCTCCTTCTTTCACTCCGCAACTCGCTAGTTCTCTTCGGAACTTGTTGTAGGTGTTGAGTCTTCTCATTTATCACCACTATGGTGCATTACCTTGGGATCTTCACCCAGTAATGCTATATCATGAGCATTGTAACCTATTTTCTAATGAATCATTCTTTTGTTCTTTCGATTTTCTTTTAGTGTTTTTTCTCTGCAAAGCTGTGTGTTCAACCTTTACTAGCTAGATCCATCTATGCAGGTTTTCTAACACATTTACAATTCCAGAAGAAAAGATAATGGACATAAGGGTCCAAGTGTAGTGAGAGACCACATCCACAATTCCATTCAGAAGAGACAACATAAGAGGAACATATAGGGAAAATGTCGGTCAAACCAACATATGAGACATACTGAAGGGTGTTCTTTGGAATCTGAGGACCAATTTCCTGGAAAAAAGCCACAATATCTAGAGCAAAGTCATAGACATGCAAAGTTTATTCTAAAATATCAGAGCATTATTGGCACGCCAAATCCCCTAAAATACATAGAGGGGAAGAGTTCTATTAGCTTTAGCTCTGGAATTCCAGATACTGAAACATTCGTGTATGGAGGACACATCATTAATATGAGGGACATCCAAAATTGTGGCCACCCTCACCCAAATATCTACAGCAAAGAGGCAACGTATAAAAAGGTGGAAGCAATCCTCAGATTCCTTGCCTACATAGGAAGCACCAGCCAGGACCAAAGAGGCCTCTTTTGTGTAAATTTCCTCAAATTAGAATACCTTAATCTTCAAGGAGACTTTCCACTTCCATAACAGAGAAGAAATATAAAAAAAGAGCAGCAATTGTGAAATGGAAGTGATGTGGTTATATGCTTCCTTGATCGAAATCAAGTCATTCCCAATGTGTCTGCCCCACACAAGAACATCAGAGCTCTGTATGATATTAATGCTTGCCATGCAAAACATGTTGCGATATCTTTCCCATTCATCCACCAAGTCCTCTAATAAACTGAGTTGCCAAACATGTGGCCAAAAATGAGCAACCAAGCGATACGTGTACCACTCCCACAAGCTAACAAGAGTATCGAGCCCCTATCAATTAAGTTCATTGATGATGGAAATAGGGAAGAGGTGGCCGTCATTGAGGCCTTTGATGGCATCGAGGCCCACTTTATTTCTTAGCCAATCACCCACCCTCTAGCATAGGTTGCTGCAAAGCCAAGGCTAATAGTTTGACGACATTTAGTTTTATTTTTTCATACTTCCTTACAAAACCAACTAACTTGTAATCTTCTTTGTTAGCGTTGAGCATGAATTCAGTAGTCTAGCAACGTCATCCTCGGATTTACATTTTCACCTGTACAGTTCCAAAAAAAGACTAGCTCTATGCATATGTGGCACAGTAATAAATGTAGTAACAAAAGGCATATAGTTGTTCGTCGACTTTACAATTCCAAAATAGACAATACCTGGCACTGTAATGAAGATAGTAATAAAGACATTTGAACATTTCAAATGTGAAGGTATACATTTCATTTTCCATAATTTTTTGTATAATTAAGTTTAAATTTTGTTAAGAGGCAATTTAATTGGTAATGGAAGTAGTGTGAAATTTTTTAAAAATAAAAAATTTAAGATTCAAGTTCCATGCCTTAAACTTAGAGATTTACTAATAGCACAAAATTAAGTTTAAATAAATCAAATTTAAAAGTATATATGTAATTTTCCAAAAATAAATTGTTTATATATCTATCTATATATTATATATTATATATATATATATATATAATTATATAATCTTAAATAAATTATTGATCTATCTTATTTATTATGTAAATAGGTAATGGTATTAGCCTCTTTTCTAAAATTTTCTAAGTTTGAAGAAGATCTCAGGTTGGTACAACGAAGGAATTTTGTAAAAATATCACTTGGTAATCTTAAGTAGTTTTTCTTTTGTTTATGCCTTTTTTTAAATATCTAGTTTTGTTTTCTTTTTTGTTTTTTTAAATATAATGATTCAACCTAGATCGACTTGATTCTGTCACAATTGATAAGTGATGTGGTGGTTGAAACTTTTGGGATGAGCTTTGTTAACACAAAAAGCCTTTGGAGAGCACTTTTTGGGAAGGGTATTAACCAAGATATCATTTCCCATAAATATTTAAGACATATGCCCATTGAGAAATGGTATAGGAAGGGTGGGGATGCAATAAAAAAGGATCAAAGATTTGGTATGGTTTGGTGAAGGTCCGCAGGAGGTTACTTGATAATGTATTTTGGTCATTTGGCGAGACAAGATGTTGATGGCAACAGATCACATTCAATGGATGGAACAATTTCATCTTCTTCCTACTGATTTGTTGAATGCCTTACATGCGAGGGGTTTCTTCTTCCTATACCAAGTGATTTGTCACACTCCGGTTTCCTCCTCTTATCCAAATTGGTTGAATGCATTTGATCTTGGTTTGCATGGTGTTAATGTTGGTGCATGAACCTGCTATGTTGATGCACTTAAAATGGTCAATCTGTATAGGAAGCAACATGGCAATGCTTTGATTTTGAATGGTTATCTGTGTGGGCGAAATGTGGTGGTATTAGACATTTAGAACTACATCTTGAGGGAGATACACCACATGCCAAAAATTGTTGGTTCATGAAGGTTTGGAAAAGAATGTCACATTGAATATCATGTATTTTTTCAGTTGGTTGATTTGGGAAAAGCGTCTCCTAACCTAGGACAATTTAGGTAGAAGGGGTTTCTTGGGCTCAAGCTAGTGTTCGTTCTAGAAAGAGATGACGAAAAGTGTTCTAATTTTTTTTCTTCAATGTCCTTTCTTTATTTTTGCGTGGATGCAAATGTTAGATGATTATAATATGTTGCCTTCTTGGACTTTTCACTCTATTGAGCATTTCTTACCATGGTGGTTTAATAGATCGGGAAAGATAAAGCTTATTCCTATATTTATATTTTGTAAAGCTTGGCGATCGAGAAATGATCTCATCTTTGAAAATAGACCCATAGATATGAGGAGGATTATTTCAAAGGTTTAGTTTTGGACGACGCCTGCTCAGGATAAAAAGTTTGATCAGGCACCAATAATCATGAGGAATTATTGTAATCTTCAGTTCCCAACGATGTGGATGTGGGGCAGTATTATGTTTTATTCCATAAACACAAGTCTATTTTTTTTGGTTTGGTGGAGAGGGTTCAAATAGTTATGTTGGGAGGTTGTTCTTTGGTGTTTGTTATACATGGCTAAATTGCACAAGGTGAATTGACTTTCAATCTACGGGGACTCAAAAACTATAAGAGGACTTAAAGACTATCATTGATGGTGTCACTGGATCCTTTAATTTCTCTCGTCCCTCCTCGATAAAATTTCTCTCGTCCCACCTGGATAAACTTGCTTGGGCAGATAAAGAAGTTGATTCAACATTGATCTGTTATTTCCTTCACAAAAATCTAACTAGAACATATTTGTGTTGCTAATTCTTTATTAAAGGAAGGTCTGGGACTCCCTATGGTTTTTTTCACTACAGGCTCATATCTAATGCAAAGATTGTGGATGAAGGTTTTCACGCCCTATTTTAATCTTGTTGCGCGAGAGTTTCCAATTAGGTGTCATGTGTTTTATTTTTTTGGCCTCCATGTTGTGTTTACGTTTCATATTTGGAATTCATGATAGCTATATGCTATTATATAGTATTGTGACTAATCTTGGGAATCATTTTGATATGTAGTGTTATATATATAAATAATATAATATATATAATATATATATAATATATATATATTTATTGATTTTTGGAGCTAACCTGCTAACACTTATTATGTGGAAACTTACCCTATTCTTGATTCTGATTGTCATACCACCACTTCTCTTGTTTTTGTTCATATAACTCTTTATGGAATCCATAGTGGAACATTACTTAATTCTATATATTGATAATTTTAATATAAACCTGTGTTTTTCTATCTTGAAAAAAAATCATTATATTCATATATAATTAATATATCTATATATATCAACTGGTAAGTTTCATACAAATATATATAAAATAGATCCAGACTCACCAATTCGTGGAATAATAGTTTACAAAATACAAATAATGCTACTATGATTTAGTCGCATTTTTGCGATCAACTCTCTGAACAATATTAACATTTTCTGTATTCAGTTTATGTGTCCATAATGAATTAACAAAGTCTTTCTGTAAGAAATCACATGAAGAGATTTTTTTTGCCAAAAAATTCTCTCATTTCTACCAAAAGAGTTTGTTTAATATTAACATTATCAATATTTGTTATATTATATTAATTATTTTCAAAATACAATTGATTGGTGGAATATTTATTCATAATATTCCTCAATGACTAACTTTTTTCAATGGTATCAAAGACATACTAGAAATTATAAAATATCTCACCAAAAGGAAAAAATATATATTTAATTCACGTTTTAATAGAATATAAGAATAATACCCAAATTTATATAAAGCAATTTTCATTTTAAATTTTAAAAATAATTCATTTTATTTTATTTTTATATCATTTTAATATTATTTAGAATTATATAAGGAAAATATTAATAGTATCATGGATATCTAGTTTATAATTAAAAGTTGTATATGTTCTAAACATTCAATTTGTACATCTGTAATTTTAGTTTGAAAATTTGTAATTTTAGTTTAAAAATGAAAGTAAGGTAACAACACTTAGAGCCAGTGTAAAAGTAAAAATCAAAATCATAAAAATTTAAAAAAAAAAAACTTTAATTCCAAAATATTCCCACATTATTAGTCCCTGCCTGGGACTAACAACAATCGATAGATCGTTGACGAGCTATTAATTTGCTTTGACCTAGTAAAATTTCCGGTACATGTCGGGTTTAAGCCAATGTTTGAAATAAAATTTTCTGCTCAATACATTTTTATCCAAAGTTTATGTTTCGACCTCTTATTGCCGGGCTTTTCTGAAAACTTAGAATAAAAAGTTTAGAGTCACCTGTATAAACGCCTGTATACTTCTTTGAAAACTTAGGGTAAAGGGTTTCGACTCACCTGCCACGTTTCTTTGTGCATGTCCTACACCTGTATTGTTTTATTACGAGCACTTTGAACTGGGTACATTATATGGTTTGCATTGAATTACGATGGGATTTATATTAATACAGACCCATCCTACTGTACTCCCAAGCGTTGCTCGTTCCATGAATCCCATCGCAGTCTTTCTTGTGCGGTTTCTTTGCAGCTAGAGAGCGGCTTCATGGCTCTGTTTCAACAGTAGATTCGGCTTGAAGTGCGACCTTGATAGGTAAATTCCCTTCTTATAAGATTTGTCTCGAAGAGGAAAGGGTTGCTTCTTTATTTACTGCCATAATAGTAATGCTGATCATGGGTTTTGTTACAGGTTCTGCCTGGGTCCTCTGGTGCTCAAGGAAATGTAGCCAAGCACAACCTCCGGTGTTCTGTCATGGTTCCTCAGGTATGTGCAAGCTTTCTTTTACGGTTAAGGGTTCTGGCGTTCTTGGTTTCCTCTTCAGTGACCAACTGAGAGAGTTAATACCCAGATAGTTTAATTGATTTTAGATATGATTATGGCACTACTAGACCCGTTGGACATTGGGGACCCTCTAGCCTTCTTGAGGCCTGTCCCTGTCAATGCTTTATATGTTAACTAGCTGATGGTATTTTTTTGACGAGGGTGTTCCTCTAATTGATTTTAGATATGATTATGGCGCTACTGGACCCGTTGGACATTGGGGACCCTCTAGCCTTCTTGAGGCTTGTCCCTGTCAAAGCTTTATATGTTAACTAGCTGATGGTATTTTTCTGACGAGGGTGTTCCTCGGGCTTTATGTAAGGTTTAACTTGATGTATATTAGGATGCTTCTCTATAGCAGCATCGATAATAACTGATACTCTATAGTTTGGCTACGACTTGCCTTGATTATTCTATAATTTGTATTAAGACTCTGCTCATACAGTTATTAATTTAAAGTTTGCTGGTAGTATTTTTCTGACTATAGCAGTGATACAGACCCCATTGCTGCTGCGATTTGATCCCTTCTTGGTTAAGAGCTCGATTCTTTGAGGAGATTCGAGTATAATATATAGTTATAGCTATAGTTCCTATCCCCAAAGGGCTGACTGTGAAGGAAACTGAATTCAAATTAAGATTCAGGGTTGCATATGGTCCGGGTTTAGTGAAGAAATTTAGGTCAAAGGCTACTTTTGTTAGTTCTCTTAGTTTTTTTTTAAGTAAATAGTTTTGTCGGATGGTATCTATGCATCCCACCGGTTGTAGTCTTACGAACCATTAAATTGTCTGAAGAATTTCTTTTCTTTTTGGTTTAACTTACACAGGACTGTAATTAATAATTCAGCTACAACTCCCTGGACTCTGGCTATAAATCCCCTTGCAGAACCAATTTGGTCATTCAAATAGGGTTCAATTGTTTAAGGTGAGCATGAGGAAAATACATGCTAATTGCTTCATATGCTAAGTTTCCCAACATTCGATGTGTTTATACACAGTTGTATCCTAATAAGCTGGTTGTAGTTTTAAGTAATATGCAGATTTACCGAATTTCATATCGTGAAAATGATGTGTAAGCAATAAGCCGTTTTACTAAAATTTCACACCGTATTAATGATGTGTAACTAGAATTGGGCGTAGCTCTTTGTAATTACTAATATGCAGTTTTACTGAATTTCATCTTCTATAAATACTGTGGAACTACTAGATACTATGGAACTAGAATAGAATATTTTTTTACGTTCAGCTGAGATCTATGAATTAAGAGGTACCAAACATTACAAGCATAGATTTAGTGACTGTTATCCGAAAGCATTTTAACAAATAAATTGCATTTTACCTGAAAGAACTTTGTTATTTGTTGTGTATCATCGTCACTTATAAGGAAATAGTAGATATACATCCATCTTCCTGTAAATGAATGCAATCGCACTGCCATGGTCAATTAGAATTTATGCGAAAGTTAATTAGAATAAGTTGTTTCTGATCACGATAATACTTTTTTTTCCTCGTAGTTATTAGCATAAGATGGAAAAGCGGAGTATCCTTCCGCGGGGTGAATGATAGCCACTGTGTTATTGATAATTGAAGCGAAATATTCTTTTGTATTAAGAGCTGGTAATTTGGAGGACATGGATATGAGCTAATATAGCAATTTGGAGGATATTGGATATGATGAACTCATGATGACAGCGAGTTATGATCATTTATTTAAAAATAAGATTTTGAAAGCGATGTTGATTGGGAGCCATTGGAAACCATGTTTTCACAACACTCATTTATAAAATAAATAACACTTGATGGTTATATGACCGTGAAATCTATGTAAATTTTAAAACTTGTAGATGCATATTCAACTTTGATTCCCATACATGGGCGTCCAAAATGTTGAGTCCCTCAAATTTCATCTATCATTTTATTTTCAAATATAAATATATTAAAAAATCCATTATAATTATAATATTAGTTTCAAAATTAATTATAACAATTTTAAAATATTTCAAAATCCAAATAAAAGAGAAGTATTATTATATATATTATATATAATAGGTAAATTATATGAAGATGTAAATTATATGAAGACTTTATAATTGGGTGCTTATAAAAAATGAGATTTTTTTTGAAATTAAATAAAAATAAATAATGGTTATGGAATCTGTTACTAAAAGTCAATAGTTCAATTCCCCATTCTATTTAGATATTTCTTTTAGACATGATATATCTTTACTTACAGATCCTTAAAATAATGAAAAAGAAATGTTAATTTAATTAGAAAGATAAAAAATAAAAACCATAGTAAAACAATATTATTGTTAAAAAGAGTTACTCTTTAAAATAGCCCTAAAAAGTGAAGAATTTTCTACATACTTTTAAATGAAACTCATAATAATTAGTATAAAAGAAACTCATAGTGAAGCTACTAAATACTATATACTACATTGCAATTCTATATAATATATTTTTAATTTTAACAATATATTATATTTTATAAAATTTTAAATTAATATAGAAAATTGAATTTTCTTTTTTAAACAATGTTATCTTATTAGAGTAAACTTTTTGGGCAACGAAAGGTTAAAATAAGTATGAGAAAATTCCTAATTTATAAAGAGTAATCAAATAATAATTAATTAAGTAATAATTCACTACATTACATATATTTTAAGTAAAATAGTGTAACTTTTTATTTTCAAAAGTTAAAATTATAATAATTTTTGTTTTGATATGTAAATTTGATCTTCAAAAGATAACTTTCATTTGTTCAATTTATTCTTTGGTTACATTTTTATAATTATTTACCGTATACATAAGTTAATCGTAAGAATATAAGTTTATCGACAGTAACTTAATATATTATATATTATTGACAGTTTAACGAGTTGTAGTGTATATTGATATATTATTGATAATTTAATATGATAATTTTTTTGCTGTCATGATTTTAACGGATTCATTTAAAAATGCATTTATTTTTGCTAAAATTCTTTTAACCTTATTGATTTTTATATAAGAGGATTAATTTTGTGAATGGCGCTATTACCATTAAGTATAATTTTTTAACTATTTTATATATTAAGTTCAAAATTAATGAAAAGAAAATTGTTGGGATATTAGAAGTGTTTACTAATTATAATTTATTTTTATTAATTATAGTTAATTTAATTAATAGAAATTGAAGTTTGTATCTAAACCCAACGCACATCGAGTTAATTAACTAAATGCAATTTTGTTTTCTATGGTTCGCTTATTTGAATATTTTGGTGGTTATCTGATAGCGTTGCTTCCCTCTCTCAATATTTTGTTACGCTGTAATTTAGTTCGGATTATTTCCACATTACTCTTCAGGGTTGTAATCAAGTTTAGATATGTAGAATTCATATCAGAACTGTCACCATGGCTGACCTCATGGTTGGCCAGGAGACTTAATCTGTTATGTTGTTTTTCAGATGAATCACCTATGAATTCGATATCTTTGAAGGAGCAGGTAATGAGATGGTTGAACCCAGGGAATTAGGTTGGAATTGTGTGAGAACATGGTTGGAGAGTAGGGTAGTAGAAAGACTAGTACTTGAAAAAAGAGCAAGTGGTCGTATATCCTTCAAAGGGCAGGTGGTGGTATATCCTTTTTGGACATTCCTACACACAGGATAATACACCCATTTCCACCACTGCCACTTGTTGTGTTCTTGAAGTGCAATACTTTGAATGTTGTGTCCCATGCCAATGTGGTGGTGGTGGAAACTTGGATTCATGGCACGCTAATGGCCTCCTTGGTAATTCCTCAATGTGTAACTTCTTATTAAACGAACAAAATTGTAATTATAGCTTTCAGGTGAGTTGACGAACTAAATCATTATATGGTTAATTGAAAGTCTACTTTTTTCCTTATCATAAATTTGGTCAAAGTGAAAGATCTATTTTCAAAGTTAATAATTTTATATGATGTTGTTGTTAATGTGAGAGCAGAGCATTGTTTTTTAGATTTTGGTGGAAGATTTATCTTTTAAGTAGAGAATGTGATAAAAAGTTATTATTAGTTTGAGTTGAGAATAGTTTCCCACTACCTAATTATTATTGCATTGTTTTATTTTTCCATTTTATTTTACTTAAATTATATTTTAAATATATAAATTTATTTAATTATTTCGAAAGAAATTAAAATATTTAAAAAATAATAATAATTCATAAATCAATTTACAATTTTAATTATAATTATAAATTTTGCCATTAGAGTTTACATAAAATATAGAAAAACATGACATAAACAATAAATAAACAAACATTAGTGCATTTGCTTAAGTTTTCTCTCATATATTCTTTCCCGTTTTTTTTTTTTTTTCATTTGTGTTTCACTTTCTCTCTTCATCTCCTTTTCTTAGTATCCTCCAAAGTTTGAAAATTTATTTGATTTATAATGAGGTTCCCTCCAACTTAAAACAATAACTTTATTTTACTTACTTTCCATATAACTTGAAAAAGAAAATTAAAATTTATTTAATTTATAATGAGGTTCCCTCCAACTTAAAACAATAACTTTATTTTACTTACTTTGCACATAATTTGAAAAAGAAAATTATTGAATAATTATTGTTGGATAAAATTTAATTGATAACATAATTTTACAATTTTCATTCAAAGTAAATTTTGGACGAATAGAAAAAGTAATAGACAAACTAAGCTTTTACATCATTAATATGATGTGAAAAACATTAAATAGATATAAATAGATTTTCGAAAAAAGTGCACAAATGAACTGCTAACAATGATTTAACATCTAACAATACCTTAACAACACACCTCTTCACTATCTATCCAAGACACCATGCACATAATGTGAATGCTTCTTGAATTCCTATTAATTACCTTTTTTTTAAGCATTTTTTTTAAGTTTTGTCAAATTATATATTCATCTCATTTTTATGTAAAAAAAAAAAATAAATTATTGAATATTTTAAATCTCCCTATTTCCATTGGTACCTTGCGCAAATTACCGAGCCACAGGTAATCCTGTGGAATCCATGAATTTTGGAACAGGCGATCATACTTCAAAAATGGTCCTCCTGCCGTTACCTCTCGCAACTTACTGAACTGCTGGTGATAATCCCGTGGAATCAATAAATTGGTCCTCCTGCGGTTACCTCTCGCAACTT
>APFE031527247.1:122983-138213 GCA_000404065.3 Pinus taeda | reverse complement strand
CTAGCTATCAAACTTGGGATTCCAATGAATTGCTGCCGGATTTTGACCGGAAAAATCCGCCAGAAAAGCTTTCAAAAAGTCGCGTTATAGACTACTGCTTTAAGGAGTTGTAGTGTATATTGATATATTATTGATAATTTAATATGATATTTTTTTTGCTGTCATGATTTTAACGGATTCATTTAAAAATGCATTTACTTTTTGCTAAAATGCTTTTAACCTTATTGATTTTTATATAAGAGGATTAATTTTGTGAATGGCGCTATTACCATTAAGTATAATTTTTTAACTATTTTATATATTAAGTTCAAAATTAATGAAAAGAAAATTGTTGGGATATTAGAAGTGTTTACTAATTATAATTTATTTTTATTAATTATAGTTAATTTAATTAATAGAAATTGAAGTTTGTATCTAAACCCAACGCACATCGAGTTAATTAACTAAATGCAATTTTGTTTTCTATGGTTCGCTTATTTGAATATTTTGGTGGTTATCTGATAGCGTTGCTTCCCTCTCTCAATATTTTGTTACGCTGTAATTTAGTTCGGATTATTTCCACATTACTCTTCAGGGTTGTAATCAAGTTTAGATATGTAGAATTCATATCAGAACTGTCACCATGGCTGACCTCATGGTTGGCCAGGAGACTTAATCTGTTATGTTGTTTTTCAGATGAATCACCTATGAATTCGATATCTTTGAAGGAGCAGGTAATGAGATGGTTGAACCCAGGGAATTAGGTTGGAATTGTGTGAGAACATGGTTGGAGAGTAGGGTAGTAGAAAGACTAGTACTTGAAAAAAGAGCAAGTGGTCGTATATCCTTCAAAGGGCAGGTGGTGGTATATCCTTTTTGGACATTCCTACACACAGGATAATACACCCATTTCCACCACTGCCACTTGTTGTGTTCTTGAAGTGCAATACTTTGAATGTTGTGTCCCATGCCAATGTGGTGGTGGTGGAAACTTGGATTCATGGCACGCTAATGGCCTCCTTGGTAATTCCTCAATGTGTAACTTCTTATTAAACGAACAAAATTGTAATTATAGCTTTCAGGTGAGTTGACGAACTAAATCATTATATGGTTAATTGAAAGTCTACTTTTTTCCTTATCATAAATTTGGTCAAAGTGAAAGATCTATTTTCAAAGTTAATAATTTTATATGATGTTGTTGTTAATGTGAGAGCAGAGCATTGTTTTTTAGATTTTGGTGGAAGATTTATCTTTTAAGTAGAGAATGTGATAAAAAGTTATTATTAGTTTGAGTTGAGAATAGTTTCCCACTACCTAATTATTATTGCATTGTTTTATTTTTCCATTTTATTTTACTTAAATTATATTTTAAATATATAAATTTATTTAATTATTTCGAAAGAAATTAAAATATTTAAAAATAAAATAATTTCATAATTAAAATTTACAATTTTTAATATATTAAAAATTTTGCATTAGAGTTTACATAAAATAAATGAGAAAACATATCTTTAATAATCAATAAATAAAACAAACATTATTGCTTTGCCTTAAGTTTTTCTCCATTTATATTACATTTTCCCACTTTTTTTTTTTTTTTCATTTGTGTTTCACTTTCTCTCTTCATCTCCTTTTCTTAGTATCCTCCAAAGTTTGAAAATTTATTTGATTTATAATGAGGTTCCCTCCAACTTAAAACAATAACTTTATTTTACTTACTTTCCATATAACTTGAAAAAGAAAATTAAAATTTATTTAATTTATAATGAGGTTCCCTCCAACTTAAAACAATAACTTTATTTTACTTACTTTGCACATAATTTGAAAAAGAAAATTATTGAATAATTATTGTTGGATAAAATTTAATTGATAACATAATTTTACAATTTTCATTCAAAGTAAATTTTGGACGAATAGAAAAAGTAATAGACAAACTAAGCTTTTACATCATTAATATGATGTGAAAAACATTAAATAGATATAAATAGATTTTCGAAAAAAGTGCACAAATGAACTGCTAACAATGATTTAACATCTAACAATACCTTAACAACACACCTCTTCACTATCTATCCAAGACACCATGCACATAATGTGAATGCTTCTTGAATTCCTATTAATTACCTTTTTTTTAAGCATTTTTTTTAAGTTTTGTCAAATTATATATTCATCTCATTTTTATGTAAAAAAAAAAAATAAATTATTGAATATTTTAAATCTCCCTATTTCCATTGGTACCTTGCGCAAATTACCGAGCCACAGGTAATCCTGTGGAATCCATGAATTTTGGAACAGGCGATCATACTTCAAAAATGGTCCTCCTGCCGTTACCTCTCGCAACTTACTGAACTGCTGGTGATAATCCCGTGGAATCAATAAATTGGTCCTCCTGCGGTTACCTCTCGCAACTTACTGAACTGCTGGTGATAATCCCGTGGAATCAATAAATTTTGGAACAAGCGATCACACTTAAAAGGATAGCTAGCTTGTAACAGGGGTTCATGAATACTGGCATTTGACCTCTGCAAATTTGGACACCTATTTTGAAAAACTTTGATGAACACTTCTGGCTTTGCAATTTTTGTGTTGTGTGCAGAAATTTCTTACCTAACAAATACAAAAAAATTGTGAGATCTTATGCATGTTACTTGTGTTGCACATCCATGAAACATTCAAACAAATCAGGTAATCTCAAATCTCGAGCGTGAATAAGTAATAGAAAACGAGAATAAAATGAAACAAAAGTGGGACACGAAAGTCAAGGTGAAGGCCCACTAACCGACCCCGGGAGACAATATATTCCCAAATGCGATATGAAACTTTAATCACTAGTCGAAGCAAATAAGATTTGTCTCCTGTGTACAGAATAGTGTATAGCACATCTAATTGAGTATAGATAAAATCGAAGTCCAACTAATATATGGATAAAAATGATATTATCGTCTTGATTAGGGTTAAGAAAATATAGTTAAAAACATTATAATGATCATGATCTAGGGTTAAGAAAATATAGATAAAAATGTTATAATTATCACGGTCAATAGTTAATCATAATCATAGTTGAGTTGGTCATGATTTTGATTATAAATGTAATATATATGATTGTAGTTAATGAGGATAAAAAAACAATAAAATTCGTCTAAGATAGAAAAATGAAATTATTATAAAATAATAGTTACTATGGGTTTCGCATGGAACTCGCGGCACACGTCTGCCTCATGCGATGTCTCACCAGCATGAAGGCCACGTGTTGCTTGTTGTTTGTTGTGACAGACCCCGGCAGGGACTACCGCCACGGCAGTGGCTCCCTTGTTAAATATATACTATCTATACTTTTTATTTTTCAAAAAATGAAAACTGAAAACTCTAAAATAAATAATTAATCAGAAGATATAAAAGAATCCCTAATGATATTATTTCAAATTTATATTAGAATAAAAAAACCGCATTCCTTTTTTCACATAACGACGATTTTGGATTTTTTTTTACCTAACGAGAGTTTTAAATTTAAATTCTGATGAGTTTCAAGTCATACCACATCAATCTAAAATATTTTAGGATAAATAAATAGGAAGACATTGTTCTTTAAAATCAACTACATCCAAACATCCCATAAGATCATAAGGATTTCCTATTTTTTTAACCATGGCGATTTAGAGATATTCTAGAATCTAGATCAGTTGGTGATCTTTATCATATGATATGGAATCTTGTTCTTATATTTATTTTCCTTTTTGATAAGTAAGGGCCGGACATAATCTATATGTTTTGCATTTTTTTTAATAATTTATCGAGCATTCATTAAGTTTAGGTTAATGAAAAGTGAATTTTATTAACCGACTAAAAACTTTAATATTGACAAGAAATCCCGTTGATGAACTCGCCTATGAAGACTTTTGAAGGGAAAAGCCTATCCGGAAAACATCGACCGGCCGGAAAGATGATTATGATTTTGAATGGTTTTTATGATGGGAGAGATGATTTTAAAATGGGATGGGTATGTGAAGTATAATTAGATTTTAAAAAAATAATAACATTTTACTTAAACAATTTGCTTCAAAATTTTTAGAAGATTAATCAAGTATGGTATTGAATTTAGTATTTGATTTGAAAAAGAAATAGAAAACAAAATTAAATTTATAAAAGAAATTTTTATAAGTATGAAAAATATTTTATAATTTTAAAAAGTGTATGGATTATTGATTTCAATATTGCGACATTTTCAATTGATAAGTTTGGAAATAATGGAGAAAGTAATTGTTAGTGGTTTAGATTGTGTTTTTATTTAGATGTTAGATGTTATTTTCTACGATTCAGTTTGATCTTTCTAACGAAAATGTAATCACATAAATATGTATAAGTTTAATTGATTAAATAATGAATGTTTAGTAACATTGTTTGGCAGCTTCTAAGTGTAGCTTATCTCACTTGTGAGTTGTGTGGTTCATTCCCCAAATTTCGTCTTCCATATTTTCTAATTTGGTATTAGAGCACAAGGTTTGTCTTGGGTTTATGATAGGGACTTGTGAGGTTGTGAGTCAGCCTTGGAGAATCTATTTGTTAGCATGAGAAGACCCTTGCTAGTGGTGAGCGAAAGTGTGTAAAACAGTGTTGAAGGAGGTTGAGAGTATTAAAGGTAGGGTAGATCAGTTTCACGCATTGGATTGTGTGCATTCTGTGAAGGGTTCATAGAAGAGATGAGTTAGGGATCCGTGAGGTGAAGAAAAGTCATGTTGCACACCCTCAATGAACTATATAGTGCGCAAATTTGAAAGATTGCATAGATCGATTCAAGGAACAATGTGTAGATTGCACAGCCTTTAGTATTGAGAATTGCGTAGATCTGCGTAGACTTTATTCTTCAGAAGTGCACAATTTACCCGCCCTTGAAGAGTTTTACACCTGTGCATTGTGTTTGTGGTAAGAGTGCACAAATCCATTTGTGTGGAATTTAAAATTTGGTTAAGCTTCATTTTTGTTGTTGTTTGAAGTTACTGAGCCTCTCTCTATATTTAATTTGAGTGAAGCATGGAACCCTTGCCTAGCCATTGTTGGACTCACGGATCTGTTGATCGTGATAGTTTTTGACAAAGGATTTTTGGAGCTAGTGTTGGTGTTCATGTAGTGTTGAGAAATAAGCAAGGCATTGTTGGAAATCGGGATTTTTTTGTCAAGATGACTAATCCACTTGCAGAGACCTACCTCAGTAAGGCTAACAAATTGGACAACCCTATTTATGTTAATTGGAAATTCATGTTGCGGACTTTGATGGAAGGATATGGCATTTGGATAATCACAAAAGAGAAGAAGCAAAACCACATGTTGTTGGGGGTGCAACATTTGCATCAATCCAAGATAAGGAGAAGTGGGAGAATAAAGCAAAGGTACTATTAAGAATGTCTATGAAAGAAAATATAATTCCTCATATTCATGATTGTAAGACCTATACAAAAATATCGAATACATTGAAGGAGTTGTATGAGACCAAAAATAAAGATCGAGTCCTCTTCTTGAAAAGGAAGCTCCTTTATATTAAAATGGAAGGAAACGAATTAGTTAGTACTTTTGTTTCAAGAATCAAATATTTGAAAGATATGTTTGGAGACATACGAGAATTAGTACCTAGTATTGATCTTGTTACAATCACTTTAAATGGAATGTTAGAGGACTATCATATGTTTATTGCAAGTCTTGCAGCAAGGGATAGAGCTTCTACTTTTGAGGAATTGACAAGTATACTGATGTAGGAAGAAGAGAGCTGCAAAAATTTGAAGCCTTAGAATCGTGACTTGGCATTTGTGGAAAAGAAGAAATTCTTCAAAGGAAAATAGGGAGAAGGAAGTAAAGGTGGAAGTCCAATTGAAAGAAGGCCATCTCCAAAGTCAAATTAGCGTATGTCACCTGCTAGAGATGATTCTAAAATTAAATTTTTTTATTGTGGTAGAAATGGAAATCTTGCTAGAGATTGTTAGAAGAAGAAAACATATGTAGCGAGGCATAAACACAAAAGACATTCAGGACACTTTGCAGGAGAAGCCCTGAATTTTGATCTTTATAATATTAAGATTTTTATGTCTAATGTTGTGTTTTCTGCTAAAACCGATGATTTCGATGCATGATTTGTGGACTCTAGAGCTTCAATCTAGATTACATGTAATAAGGACTGGTAGGAGGACTTCAAGGAAATAAGAAATGGTGGAAACATTTATCTTGGATATGATTGTGCACATCACATAAAGGTATATGGTGATATTCCAGTGACTTTACCAAATGGAAATTTCAAATACATTCATAATGCTATGGATGTTCCCAAGATAAAGAAAAATATTTGTTTTCTCTCCACAATCACATATCATAATTTGAAGGTTGAATTCTTCAAAACACATTGCATAGTAAAGGACTTGATGGATCAATACAAACCAATTGCTTTAGGAGTCAGATTTGGAGGCATGTAAAAACTTAATGTCACTATCAAGAGTCATCAAGCACTAGCTTCTGTAACTGTGTCAATGGAAATTCATTGGCACCAGAGGTATGCTCATATCAATTTTCATGATTTGTTATTGTTGAAAAAACAAAGAATGGTTGAAGGACTCCCTATGTTAAAGAATAAATATGTTTCTTATGAGGGTTGTGCTTTAGGAAAAATGCACAGAGATGAATTCCTCTCTAATTCGGATAGGAGAAGAAGAGAAGTATTAGAACTTGTGCATATTGATGCTTGTGGACTCATGCAGACCAAATTCCTAAGAGGTGATGACACAAGGTATGCTTGGGTGTACTTCCTTAGGAGAAAGGGTGATGTTTTTTCATATTTCAAAGAATTCAAAAACATGGTAGAGAAGTAGATCAAGGAGGAGAGTACAGGTTGGGTAACTTCATCAAGTACTACAAGGATCTTGGAATAATGTAGTAGTTTACAATACCCTACTCTTCATGGCAGAATGATGCTGCAGAAAGGAGAAACATAACGTTGATGGAGTGTGCCCAGAGTATGATTAAAGGTAAGAATCTCTCAAATGATTTTTGGGCAGATGCCATTAGAACTCTTCTTTATTTAAAGAACATAAGTCCAACAAGGTATCTTGATCTCAAGACACTATTCAAATCCTTATTTGGTTCTAAACCAACATTTCATCATTTGAGGGTATTTGGGCATAAGGCCTTTGCACATATTCCGAAAGAGAAAAGAAAGAAACTTGACGCTAAAGCTATCAAATGTATTTTTGTAGGATACTATTCATAATTTAAAGATTATTAAATGTTTGATCCCTCTGCTCATAAAGTACTTTTGAGTAGAGATGTAATTTTCCATGGGCATGCAGATGAAGGTAACAAGGATATCAACTATGAAAGATGGTGCATACTTCCTGAATTTGAAGACAATAAAGAAGAAGTAGAATACATTGAGTAGTAGGACCTTGAGGAAGAGTCTAGTTATGTGGACACCACCAACAGTCAAAGCTCACCCAGAGGTGTAGAAGGGCCTTCAAAGAACAAATATGGATACAACGAAGTTCCAAGGAGATCTACACATCATATTCTATGACTCTATAGATTCTATGATTCTATGATCAAATTTCAAGGAGATGTACATGAAGAGTGGAGAAAAGAAATGAAGAAAGAATATGACTTTATAATTAAAAATAAAACATGGGAATTGACTTAATTTCCCTAAGATAAAGATCCCATATGATGTAAATCATTTTACAAACCCAATTTTAAAGAAGATGGAAGCATAGATAACTACAAAGCTAGATTGGTGGCAAAAGGGTACTCACAAAAAGAGGGCATTGACTATGTAGAAACATTTTCACTTGTAGCTAAACTAAATATTATTAGATTGTTAATTACACTAGCTACAAAGTACCATTGGAATTTGCAACAACTAGATGTAAAATATTCTTTTTTTGAATGGTGATTTAAAGGAGGAGGTGTATTTGAGACAACCTGAAGGGTTTGTGAAAAAGGGGCAGGAACATTTAGTTTGCAGATTAAAGAAA
Organism: Pinus taeda; assembly: GCA_000404065.3. Lineage (NCBI taxonomy): Eukaryota > Viridiplantae > Streptophyta > Pinopsida > Pinales > Pinaceae > Pinus > Pinus taeda. Next base: position 130,231 of record APFE031527247.1, on the reverse strand, counting down.
TATTTGTAGGCAATCAAACAAGCACCTAGGTTGTGGTATGAAAAGACAGATTCCTTCTTTTTTCAATAGGGTTTTATGAGGAGTCAAATTCATCTAATCCTCTATACCAAATTTGATTCAAAGGGGCTTGTTGTACTCATTTCTTTGTATGTTGACGATTTAATTATTACATGAAATCCAGTTAAATTAATTGATGGAATTAAGGTGAAAATGTCACAAGTATTTGAGATGAAAGATCTTGGTGAGTTACATTACTATTTAGGTCTTGAAGTGTGGAGAACTATTGGTCATACTTTTTTTTTCCCAGGGTAAGTATGTGAGAGAATTTCTTAAGAAGTTTGAAATGGATCAGTGTACAACTACTTTTGTTCCAATGCAACAAAATGTGAAACTTCATTTTGATGATGGGGCAAGGCACGTTGATGCTGCAATGTATAGAAAATTAGTGGGAAGCTTGAATTATCTTACTACAATCAATCCTGCTTTAGCATATTATGTTAGTGTGTTAAGTCATTTTATGGAGGGACCTCTAAAATGCCATTAGAATGCAGTGAAAGTCGTGCTCATTTATCTTAAAGAAACAATTGATTTTAGTCTTAAGTATATGATTCATTTGATGTTGAGCTGATAGGTTACTCAAATTTAGATTGGGCTAGTAATTCAGATGATAGGAGATATACTACAGGTTATGCTTTTAGTATTATATACATGATTTTTTAATGCAGTAGAAAGAAGCATCCTATTATATATTTTTCATCCACCAAGGCAGAGTATAAAGCTTTGTGTGTAGAAACTTGTGATTTTTTTTAGTTGAGGAGAGTTCTTCAATATGATGGACAAGAAGAAAAGAAGGCTACAATGATCAAATGTTACAACCAGAGCTCAATCAAGTTGGAAAATAGTCCAATTTATCATGTAATAACAAAGCATGTTGATGTTTAGTTCCATTTTGTTAGAGAGAAGATACAGTCCAAAGCAATTTCTCTTAAATATGTAGTACTTGTGAACATGTTGCTAATATTTTCACTAAGCCTCTTGGAAAGACATTGAAACTTTTATTGTTTATGGAGATACTAGGTGTGGAAATTAATCCTTTCTCCAATCAGGGGGAGAGTTGGAAATAATGGAGAAATTGGTTTTTAGTGGTTTAGATTTGTTTTTATTTAGATGCTAGATCCTTTTTCTAGGATTCTCTTTGATCTCGTTAACAAAAATGTAATCACATAAATATGTGTAATCTTCTTTTATTAATTAATGAATGTTTAGTAGAGCAACTTGGAAGCTTCCAGGTGCAGTTCGTCTCACTTGTGAGATGTGTGGTTCATTCCCCATATTTTGTCTTCCATATTATTCAATAATAACATTTTAATGTTTGAGTTAAATATAATAATTAGTGAATGGATATGTTATCAATGAACTCTTCATGGAATGTTCTCTCATTCTAAACCTTGCGATGCTTCACTTATCCACTCTTGAATAGAAGTTATTGTGATAGTAGTTAGAATAGGCATGTGTTAGGTGAACATTATATTTGTCAACCTCTTAATACAAGGATAGTTCCTACTAGTTAATCACAAAAGAAATTACAGTATTCTAATTGTCTAACATATTTAGTCTATAAAAGAGGATATCAACTCATTGATCAAATATATAGAATATTATATAACCTTCAAAAGAAAATATGGAGTTTTCCCATCATAATATAAATCTGAAACATTCTCAACATTTTACTTGTATACTTATTTTAAGAAATAGCTTTACAAACATATTCATGAAAACAATATAAAGTAATATATTCATAAAATTATTATAAAATAATTATAGGAAAATTTAAAAAAAAATTCCATAATTATGGGTGGAGTTTGATACAAAATGTTGGACACACACACAGACACACATATATATAGTTAACATGAATAAATGTGGAAATATCTAAACAAACAAAAGAAAATTTAGCAGTAAAAAAGTTGAGTGAAATAAATAATGGTAAATATTCTTAGGGAATTTTTTATTTCAAAGTATATATAGTCATAATAATTTCATTGAAAATAAAATATTTCATATCATCCATAAATAAAATAATTTAATGTACTATTGTTATATTTCTCTCTATACATATAAATTGAAATTAAACAATTGCTTTATTATATTCGTCCCTACCTCACTAGGGCCTATAGTGCTCGCTTTGTAGTCAAATTGCATTGACTCTCTATTATTTTGTTGAGTTTTTGCAATTCTAACAAAGGTTTCAACAATGCTGAATATTTCCATTTTCTAGTAAATTGAAAAATATTTTTCTAATTTGTGGAAATCTTATTTCCAATTTTAAATTAGATAAGTGAACCATGATGCGACATAATTTCCTTGGTGGAGGGAAATTTATTTTTTGTATTTATTTGTACCTACTGAATTATTTTAAAATAATTAAATGCTAACTTTGTGAGTGGTTGTTCCATTAGTGGGTGCTCTAACACTGTTATGCTTGGCATTGTTATTACTCTTCTCAATGATGCCAGAATTGACAGGCTTCCAATTCAGTGATGTAAGTGAGGGGGTGGGGGTGGGGTTGAATAGATATGTGGAGGAAGGAGAAAGGGTGTGTGGGAAGTGCGGGAGAAAGGGTGTGTGGGAAGTGTGGGAGAAAGGGTGTGTGGGAGTTTGTTAAATATTAGGGACTATATCGAGTCAAAATTTCTTCCTTTGCACAAGGACAATTTAATATGTAAAGTCAAGGCATGGACAAAAAAGGTTAATTTCATTGGTGAATGTTCTACCCAATGATGCCAGAACTAATGAGGTCACAAGTCCCTTATGCAAGTAAGGGGTGGGGTTAAATAAGTACGTAGACAAATCTCTTATATATTAATTTAATATGAAACTACTACTATTTTGTTGCGTCGAGAAAGGGTGTGTGGGAACTCTAGGAAAAACAGTATGAGGAGAAATTGTGTGCGAGGGAGTTTGTTAAAAGGAAGGGACTATATAGAGTTACACGTTTTTTCTCCACACTCGACACAATGTATATTTTAAAATTTTAAAAATGTCTTTTCACATAAAATGGAAACGAATCTATCTTATTATCTACTAATCTTGTTCAGAAAAAAAATATAGTTAGCTTCATTTAAAAATGATTTCGACGTTGTCGATTGTTCGGGGTTTCCGTTTTCCTAAACATGGAATATGAACTTTTCCCATCTTGCATAATTTTATCGTACACATATATATTTGATCGTGTGGAGTGTGGAAGTGCAAGTGATGGTAAAGTCAACAACTAATTAAAAATGATCAATATAAGGAAATATAGGTTCAACTAACTATCAAATTTAGTTGAACAACATTGTTTGTTAAAATAGTGAGGAAGAAACTTTCATTGTGCTCTATCCACAGTTACACAAAACCACATCTCTGCACTCAGAGCCACCCAACATAGTTTTGAGAACCCCACAAAGCAATTTTTCTAGAGCTATTATGTAGATGAAGGAGAAAGGGTGTGTGGGTAGTGCGGGAGAAAGAGTGTGCAGAGATATTATATGCGAGGATGAACAAATATGTGGATGAAGATTTTACATATTAATTTAGTATGAAACTACTACAATTTTGATCTACTAGGAGGTATCAAAACAAGTAATAAATTACATTATGGCATAATAAAGTGGGGTTATTTGATAGGGCAAAGTGAAAATAAGAAGATTCAAACATGTGCTTTCTCTGGCTACTAATGAAGAAGTGATTTTTTTGATAATATTTTCTCTCAGCATGATCAAAGACCTCATGCTTAGAGTGGCGCCTTATTATGTGTGCTAAAAAAAGTGGGAGAAAGTGTTTGTAGGAGATTTTTTAAAAGAGCACAGACTATATTGAGTCAAGATTTCTTCCTCCAAGTCGGCACAATGTATATATTTTAAAATTTCAATAAATTATTATCAATTTGAATTGAACAACATTGTTTTTTACAATAATTCATGCAGAGGTGCGAAATCAACTTTGATTGTGCTCCTCTCATGCCTATTTACTACCATACATCCACACTTAGAGCCAATAAACATAGTTTTGAGAACTAGACATCGGAAAACCCGCAAAGCAATTTATCCAGAGCTCATTTGGATCCCAATATCAAATGAAATGCACCCACGTCGAAATAATAGTGTGCGTAGTTAATCACCCACCCTTATTTCAAAGACTAGAATGTTTGATACAATATGGTGAACTAATCTAATTCCTTTATGTAGTTATTGTTTTTCATTGCAAGAAGCTTTTTAATATTATATTTTACGGGATCCCAATATGATTCACTATTGGGGAGAATGCATTTAATTTTATGATTTAACTATCACGATTTTGATAAGTGCTTTATGCAACAACATTATTTTTTGGAGCATGACTATGTATTCAATCTGTATTCCAAATTTGATTTCTCTGTGTTTGAATTCTCAGTTTGTTTATCAATTTTTAGAAGAATTTTGAGGCATTATTTAAAAATATTAATTGAAAGTATATTTTCGATAATTTTCTTTGAGATTTTATATATTACCTAATGTTATGTAGATTCCAAATTATACTAAGTTTGAGGGACCATTTCTAAAGCGTGCAGAGGGGAGAAATTTTTGTTACTTTCCCTGCATACTTGTTCTCTCACACAACACTCATATGAATTACAAAGAAATTTCATTTAATATTGCATTATAATTATTTAATTAACAAATGTCAAACAAAAAATGCATTTAGTTTTTGGGAAGCTCAAATTAAATGAACCCATGTAGAAAAAATAGTGGGGACAACTAATTGCCTACCCAAACTTTTCATCCCTTAAACATTTTTAGTTCTTTTTACTATAAAGTTCAGAAAATGTTATATTTTTTAATCATTTAAATTTATGTGGAGTGTAGAGTTCCGGGAGAAGCTTTCATTATCCTTCTAGATATCAAATAAGGCACACCTTCGTTGACATAGTAATACGCATAGTTGATCACACACTCTATTTCAAAGGTTTTAACAAATTTTTAAACATATTATTATTATTTTATCTAAAACATATCAATAAAATTTGAAAGGTAATGTAACGATTCTAACTAGTATTTCTATTTATTCTCTCTATAAGGGCATTGGTAATATGTTCAAAATAAGATATCATGAATAACATATCATCTTTAGTTAGTATCTAAAATGTATGTTAAAAATTTAAAATGCAATGTGACAATTGTAACCACTGGTTGTAGTTATGATTTTTGTAGAAGCATTGGCTAGATGTTTATCATGCATTTTTTATCATACACATTGCCAAAACTGGTTCGATTACATTTCGGGGGAGTTGTTACAAAGATATTTGTTCTCCAAGTTGTACACAAATCATTCTGGTAGTTGCATGACATGAGGTATTTTATTTGCAAGCTCATTTGAAATGCAAGAGCAAAATTTGTAGCATTTTTTTCAAGTAAGTTATGTGTCATTCCTTCTATATGCAATACTCAGATTTTATATGATATATGTTACAACCCTGTAGCAATTAGGTGTGCAGTTCAAAAACTAGATAATGTGAGAGTGTTAAAAATGTTTATACAATATACGTTAGTGTTGTCTAGTTGTTAGGACTGAATTGTTCTTGTGCTATGAAATTAGAACCTCTTTGTTTCTTATATCTATATATTTTATCTAAATCATATTTTCAAAGCATGGAAGATGAACACAAGTAGAACATATACATATAAAGACATTGATAACATTGTTAAGAGGCAAAATTTGTCCTATTTATTTCAATTTTATTATTACATTATACATCTCTTGATATTTTTGTTATATTTTTCATGTACTCTAACTAAAAATGACGTTTTCTCAATTTTTAGAAAACCTATAACACTTAGAGATTTAGGTCCAGGAGAAAAACTACAAGGAAAAATGTACTTTCAATATTTCTATAAAACTTTTTTGTGTTTTTACATTTGTTAGTTTTTCAATTTAATCTACATAACAAGGAATCTCAAAACTAAATTCTAATTAGTGTTTTACCTATATGCATAGAAATCAAATTTTATCTAGTAACTATGAACCTGATATTACAATATGCATTAGAAATTACTTTGTGAGATTTCGTTATGTCTTCATGACCAAATTCTTACTTAGTATCATTTAAAATGGCCTTTTAAGAATTGATTTGAGTGCAATATTTCTGAACGGGAAAAAAAATATCAAATTCTACCAGTCTCAAATAAGGATATTGTCAATGATGTCTTTATAGACATGGACAAAGAAGTAGATATGGAAATGAGTACAATTACAAAATAATATATCACAGGTGACACAACAAGAGGAGTAGAAAGCTAAAAGAGAAAAAAATAAAAAATGTAGTTTTTTCTAGGTTTAACTAACTGTAAAACATATGTCTTTTTTGTTTTCTTGAATTAATTTCAATTCAATTCTCATGACTTTGAAACAAAATATCGAGTTTATGCCATTATTAATAGAGGATATCAGTAAAAACATAACATGAAACATTTCCCATGGCATTGTGTTAGTTACATATCAAGCTTTTTTGGACAAAGCAAATAAGATAAAACTATTACTTAGTGAATATTTGACAAATAAGAAGGCGTAAATTATAATAACATTGCTTGTGCCAACACAATTTATCGAATAAGATGAGGAAAAAATTATTATAAACATTGGTGTTTCTATTAGAAATTTTGAAATAATTCCAAGGCACAAATATGATAGTTGTGACTCTAAGAAAAATATTGCACTAAATAATTTTAGCATTATAAAAAACAATTTCATGTTTTTAGAGAGTACCGATTTTTCCTAAATATCACGATTGCAAATGTGTCCAATTGTCAAGATCCATTTCTAGTTGGCAGAATCAATGCCATTGTAATTTCAAAAACATAGATAGGGATGTAATGTGTACTAGAAATCAAAGATGTGAATGTAGATTAGAACAAGTCAATAGTAAGCTTAGATTTATTTGAATGGTTCAATTATAGAAAGTTATTGTCCATCTCTTATACAATTTACATGTAGTTTTTAACAAATATTTTATGTGTGATAGGTTCAGTACATGAAAAAATTCTTCTAACATATCTTTCAATCCAAAGACAGTTGCAAGGAAATGTTTTTCTTGTCATTTTGCTAAAAATACAAGAAAAAGTTTTCCAAACTTCAGAATCCACATTCATTAAAAATAAAGAAAGTAAAGTTGAAAGTCAAAGAAAAATGCTTTCTTAGGCAAGTGTAGTATGCACAGTAAAATCTAATATA